>PISX010020785.1:0-35045 GCA_004024625.1 Mellivora capensis | reverse complement strand
CTCCTCCTCCTCCTCCTCCTCCCTCTCCTTCTCCTTCTCCTTCTTCTTTTCCATTGCTAACTTGGAAAATATCTTACTTTTAGGTCCTTTTTGTCCTTTCAATTCTGTTTTTATTCCAAAGCAGTCAGATTCTCAGCTGTGAGGGTGGGTATGTGGCCCACTGATTTTCTAGTCTTGACTGCAAAGCTGCCTTTTCATACACAGAGAGGGGGGTAGCCTTGCTATTAGTACCAGGGGCAGTAACTTCATCCACTGATGGACTTCTAGGAAATAAGAACTGTGTCCTTTTCTTCCAAGACATATCCCCAGTGCCTAGGATGGCGGCTGGCACCCAGTAAAAACTCAATAAATATTTGATGAGTGAAAGGGTGAATGACTGAATCCTTAATGAAGTTCTCAGCCATTGCCTTCTACAATGTATATTAAGTATTTACCTCTCTTAAAAATTGTTTCCATTTACTCAACAGGAGACTGCTTATCTCCTTCCATGCTCTGTGCTAAGCACTTAACAGACAATAACTCATTTATTTTTCTTAACCACAAATCTAGATGTTACTATTATATCCATGTTGAGGGTATTGATACTTAAAGAAGTTACATATTTTACCTAAAGAACTTAAGCACAAGGAACCTACACCATAACCATTTCCTCCCCAGATGCCCACTCTTTGTTACTTGCAATTTGGGTTCTGCTCCCATTGCTCTTATAAAACTGTGGGCTTGAGGGTCCCAATGGCCTTCTGCATTAGTTAGGAATTAGGTTTGCTTGCTGGGAACAGAAAGTATTAGTTTGCTTGTTCTGCCGTAACAAAGTACTACAAACTGCGTGGCTTTAAACAAGAGACATTAATTTTCTCATCGTTCTGGAGGTTGAAAATTGGAAGTCAAGGTGTTGGCAGGGCCCTACTCTCTCCCTGTGTCCACCTTGATTCTCCTTGGCTTGCAGGCGTCCAAGTCCAGCTTCTGTCTCTGTGCCCACATGGCCTTTTCCTCTTTGAGGGTCCAGATTTCTCTCTTTCTCTGAAGACACCGGTCACATTGGATTAGGGCCCAGCTTCATGACCTCATGCTAACTCAGTTTCATTGGCAAAGACCTTGTTTCCAAATAAAGTCACATTCACAGTTCTTGGGGTTTAGGATTTCAACATAACTTCTTAGGGGACACAATTATTGCCCGAACAAAGATTAATTCACATAGGAATTTCTTCTCATACATAATAGAGGTCCAGGGCTCCATGATGTCAGAAGTAGCCTGTGTCCCCCACCTTCCAGCTCCACTACCCTCTTCACTGGCTTCCATCCTGGAAATCCCCCATGGTTTAGGACCTGCTGAACCAGGTGCCTTTAAGCAGTCCTATCAGTTTGCTAGGGCTTTCTAACAAAACACCACAGATTGGGTGGTTTAAACAACAGAAATGTATCCTGTCATTGTCCTGGAGGCCGAAAGTGCAAAAGCTGGGAGGGCAGCATATGTTTCAGGCTCCTCTCCTTGGTTTGTAGATGATTGCCTTCACCGAACCTCTTGGTATCACCTTCCCACTTTGTGTCCAAATCTCACCCCCGCTTTTAAGGATAGTCATCATATTAGATTAGGGTCCATTCTAATGACCTTATTTTTCTTCGTTAACATTGTAAAGACCCTATCTCCAAAGGTCACATTTTAGGGTTCTGGGGTTAGGACTCTAAGATATGAATCAGGGAGCACACAATCCAACCCATAACATCATCCACCTAAGAAGTCCCACTCAACGCTTTCCCTCATACTGCACTGACCAGACTTAGTTTAACGACCATGCTACATACAGGCAAGGCTGAGAAAGAATCTTTTTTTTCTGGGTTGTTATGTCTTATCCCATCAGGCAAGAGGGGATGCTCACAAATGAGCCACATTCTGATTCCTTCTCACCCATCACCTCTTGAAACTCCTCCTGGGCCAATCTCTTCTCAGACCTCCAGGGGCTGTCAGCCCCAGCACTCATGTCCAGAGAGATGCTGCATTCTAGCATCAGCTCAAGCAGCCTGGAAGGTAAGAGAGCTCTTTGCAGAGGGAGTGGGCCAGAGTGATCCTGTCCTTAGTGATCACCTGTGCCAAGTGTGAGCACGCCTAATGGTGAAGGTGAGCATCTCCTGGGGCAGACAGCATGCCTGACCTTCTACTTCTGGTCTGGATGTGCCCTCACTATAGCTCCTGGCAGATCTAGAATCTTTAGTGAGTCACTACCCAGGGACTGGCAGCTTGTCTCTAGGCAGTTGTGACAACACAAACCCCTCCTGCATGAACACACACATTATCTCAGCATCTGGATGTCGAGACTGACACCTGAGAGACTCCATCATGTCTAGGGGAAGCAGTGACTGAGTGACACTGGGACCTCTTCCCCTCCAAGTGACCACACAGTGTGCTCTTCTTCATTCCCAAAGCCCCTCCTCATCCTCAGCTGTCACAGGAAAAATGCCCTCCAGCCAGGGTCCTGCGGCTTCAGCATCCAATTGTTAATCTCTCAGGGACTGCTCTCCCCATGACAACTTCTCCCTTCTTCTGCTTCTCTTCGTCAGAGATCACATCCATCAATAAGTTTTCCCTAGAGTGGGCTCCATAGCTGGCCTCCCCCCTTTTCCCCAGAGTCTTTCCCATGGTCCTGTCTTCCTTTCCAGTCTCCTGATGAATGTCCCACCGCAGATGCTCCATCGATGCCTGAGAGCAGGGAGCCCAATCCTGGCACTGGACCCACACCAGACCCACCTCTTGACTCTGCAAGTCCTCCAGGCAGCAGGGTACTATGGTAAGAGGTGTGGCCCTGAGAGTTAGGTTGTCTGAGGTCAAGTCCTGGTGCTAGCACAGATCAGCCATCCGAGCTTCGATGAGGTGCTTGGCCTTTCGGTGAACATATTTTCATCTATAATTGTTCACTGAGTTGCAGTCATGATTGTTGCCAAGTGTCCGTGGAAGGACCAGCCTTCTCCTAGTAAGATTGCACTCCTGGTCTTTTTTTTTTTCTTCATAATTTTTTAAAAGATTTTTTTGTTTATTTGGGAGAGAGAGAATTGTTGGCGGGGTGGGGGAGTAGGTCACAGGGAGAAGCAGACTTCCTGCTGAGCAGGGAGCCTGATGCCAGACTTGATCCTGGGACTCCAGGATCATGACCTGAGCTGAATGCAGTCACTTAACCAACTGAGCCACCCAGGTGCCCCTGCACTCCTTGTCTTAAGTAAGATTGCACTCCTTGTCTAAAGTAGATTACACCCTTTTTACCTGTACCAGCACAATGGTGTCCTGTGTCTTGCTCCCTTGCCTATTCCAATCTAATAAAATCACCACACTCATCTCTGAGTCTTCCTCAGGTAGCTTTGGACTCTCTCTCCTACTTACATACCTTCAGTGGCTCCCATTATCTCCTGATGGAAGCTCAACATCCTTATCTGGGTATCCACAGCCCTCTATAGAGGTCTCCCTGGATCTATCCTGGTCCTTGATGGGGGCTCCGTACTCTTGGTGGTTCTCTGGTGACATTCCCACTTCTCATCTCAAGCACGTGTTTCATCTCTGTCCTTTAGTATCTCAAACCACCTGCTTCCGGAGACCTCACCATTCCTCCTACACAGTAATTGACTTTCCTTCTTCTGAACCAGTTCCTTCTAACTCTACAACACCATTACCTCTCTCCTACCTTGTGTCCTACACCTTTGTGTGATTGTCCTGCCCCCTTACCCCAGCTGGTAGGCATTGACCTCAGTGTGGTGAGGCATGTGTGTTAAGTCACTAATAACAAAGAACTAAGGCTTGTAATTAATTTCTCTGTTGTTTAGAATTATGAGCAGTTCCGGATCAGGTCTGAAATTCATTTGCATGTCACTTGCCTCTCCTGAAAGTTTAGAGTTCCAGAAGCCCCAGGGGGAATTGTGCAGAGCCTGACCAGAGGAGTAGGTCTCCTGTGAAAGTCATCCAGCTGAGAGTCTCAGCATAAAATAATCAGAGCTGGGTGCATGATGGGAAGCCCCCGAGTCCCCAGGGCCTCATTCCTCTGGTGCCTTCAGCTGGCACCGTGGTCACTTGTACTGCAAGGCCTGGCCCCAGACATATCCCTTACCACCACCTTCCGAATGCCTTATGCCCCGGAAAAACCAAACCGACTGCCCTTAGTTTTGCTGGAGAATTTTAATAGCACAGTTGCTTGATGAAAAGTGTCTCCATAAAAATGGTACAGAATATTTGACATATAATGATTATAAGAACAAGATCAAAAGGAGTTGCCATTTACCGATGAGCAACTGATTGTCAGGCCCTGTGCATGTTGATGCACATTACCCTCTATTTTCACAACCCAGGACCGTCCTGGGGATAGTGCTGTGATTCCAGTTTTCAGGTGAGGACATTGTCAGCAAACAGATCACATTTATGGGCACAGTTAGGTGTGTGAACACTTCTCAGGTTTATCATATACCATACTCCCTCATTATACATAGGTCTGTGTAACTTGTAGTATTAATTGGAAGGATTCTGAGATGTTGCTACAGTGTCTCAAAAACCAAATCACCCCGAGAACAGACTTCTGAGCCTCCAAGGATTGTTTCTTTCTTTCCCTTTTATTGAAGGATGGTTGGTAGACATAACATACACAGTTTGATGAGCTTGGGCAGATTCATATACCCATTTGCCGTCACTACAATTAACGTAATAAACATACAACATATAAGTAGAACACATAGCATAGACATATAAACACCTCCAGAATTTCCTCATGCCCCTTTGATTATTCTTGTTCTTGTTTTTGGTGCTTCTTTGAGAATGGGGAGCAAGAGCAAGATATGGGGGCTGTGGAAGTCCTATAAAGTCACAGTTACACAGATGGGCGAGTCAGAGGTCTGCTGTACAGCACAGTGCCTGTAGTTAACAGTCAGTATTGTGTACCTAATGATTTGTTCAGAGGGTAGAATTCTTACTGTGTTTTTACCTCAAAGGATTGTTTTGATTTGTATAAAACACTTAATTTATCTCTCCTGAAATGAGTAACGATGAGGCTGGTATTTTGTCATTCCTCAGTGTGCATGGCTTTGCCACCGTGGGACCCACCACAGCTGGGCAGCGCGACGGCCACCTGCCCGCAGTCCTGCCGGCCCGCGTGAGTCGGCTTTCTTTGGTTCCTCTGGAGAGCAAACCCGAAACCTCCTGATACTCTACACCCGACATCTGGCTGGTCAATCATTTCCAGCATTACAGGAAAGATCCCAATGGCTCAAGGTTGAAATTTGATTTCAATAACAATAATGCTAAAGAGACATTCGTGAGTAGTACAGTCTTTAATTTATGGATGTTGAATCACACTTGTGGCTGCCTAGTATCTGACGACTGGAAAATCGGAGACTTGATCAGTCTCACAGCATGACTGATACGATTTCATTTTCCCCCATCCTCTTAGGACCATGCCACTGATCTCTCCAGAAGGGGAAAAGATGCAGAGAATGGCTGGCACCAGGGGTCTAAAGAGTGCCAGCCACATCCATGGGCCACTCTTGCTTTTGCCTCCTGAAATCCACAGGCATCGCTGCCCACTGAGCAGTAGCCCCATTTTGCGTAGGAGACAGTTGAGGCTTCAAGACATGGTCACGGGTCCAAGTTCATGCTGTTATTCATTGGCAGAGAAGGGATTCAAATCCAGGTCCCAGTTGAAACTCTTTTATTTTTTTTCCTACTAAACCGCATGTCTCGCTTTACATGCTTGCCTGTGCTTTTGATTACTTTGGGATATATTCTAGAAATTCTGGGCAGAACCACGAGGGAGGGGCTTAGGGTCAAGGACCAGCTCACCAGCCACAAGCATCATTTTTCCCTGGGCTAGGACTAGGTTTTGTAAGCGAATACTCAAGTGAAAGGGGACACTTTTCTTGGAAAATGTTGGTAATTTGATGCATGTAAACAAACTCTTCGAAGAGTCCCTGTGACATTGGGGCCTGCGGCAAACTACATCAAGCAAAGAGCAGTTGTAATTGAGAAAGACCCGAAGGGATGTAGACTCAGTAATGAGAGCCAGAATTTACTGACCACTTCCTGGTGCCAGGCATGGTGCTGGGTGCGTTCCATGAGTCCTTCCCTAGAACCCTTTAGAGGCTAGCATCTCCCGCCTTGAATAGATCAGGAAACTGAGGCACTGGTCAAATAGCTACAAAGAGGCAAAGCAGGGATTCAGAAGCAGACAGTCTGCTGGCAGAGGCTCAGCTCTTCCCCATTAAGCCCTCCTTCCCCTCAGCCCTTCGAGAAGGTAGCTCATGCATTCTTCCCAGGTGTTGTAGGCAATTTCAGTCCAGCAGAAGGCTTCATCACTGGTGGCTTAGCACGCAGTATACATCTGAATTAGTTTCCTAGGGCTCTTGTATAAAAATACTAGATCATAGGTGCCTTAAACGATAGAAATGTATTTTTTCACAATTATGGAGGCCTGAAGTTCAAAATCAAGGTGTCAGTGGCCACACTCCCTTTGAACTTGCTAGAAGGGATCCGTTCCATCATCATCTCCTACAGCTGGTAGCCTTGAGCATTTCTTGGATTGCAAATGTGTCACTACACACCTACGTCTTCATGGCTTTCTCTCTGCTGACTTCACACTGTCTTCCCCTTCCGTGTGTCTGTCTCTGTGTCCAGATCTCCCACCTTTAATAAGGACACAAGTCATATTGGACTTGGCCCACCCTAATGACCTCGTTTTAACTTGATCATCTCTATAAAAGCCCTATTTCTAAATATGATCACATTCTGGGGTATTGGGGGTTAGGATATCAATATACCTCTTTGGGGAGGAGACAATTCAATGTGTAACAATACCAATTTAGTTGGAAGCTTACAAAAAACCTTGTAGTAGGCCCAAGACAGTTTTCTAATTCCATTTTCTGCCACCTTGACTCCCACCCCCAAATACGTGCATGGCCCCCCAGCTGCAGAGCCCGGTTGCTTTTTGAGCACAGTGTAGTCTTTCAACCTTTCAGCCTCCTCAGTCTGTTCATGCTTCTCCCTGTCTAGAATGCCCTTTCTCACGTTGTCCACCTGGAAAATCTCTGTTCTTTCAAACAGGCCAGGAATCATGCCACTCGCATCTGGATGTCACTCCACACCCTACTCTTCCCCAGTTTGCCTTCCATTGTGCCTTCTTTTCTGTGGTTCTCAATGGAATCTTTTCCTTGCTTATTGGTATCCCTCTCCCCACCAGTCACTTGTGAGCAACCCTAGGCCAGGATTTGAACCTCCATGCAGTGGTCTCACAAATGCTTTCCTCGGAAAGTCTGAGAGAGAAGCAGACTCCCCGCTGAGCAGGGAGCCTGATGTGGGACTTGATCCTGGCACTCCAGGATCATGACCTGAGCTGAAGGCACCTGCTTAACCAAGGGAGCCACCCAGGCATCCTACTTTTGTGGTTTTTTAATAAAGTTTATCTTTTCCTTTAAAAAAATATTTTATTTACTTGAGAGAGAGATATTGAGAAAGACCCCAAGCATGGAGGAGAAGAGAAGAAGACTCACTGCTGAGCAGAGAGCCTGGTGTGGGTCCCGATCCCAGGACCCTGGGATCATGACCTGAGTCAAAGGCTGACACTTAACCAACTGAGTGACCCAGGCACCCCAAGTTTTATTTTTTCCTTAATGGTTTGTGCTGTCTGTGTTAGAATTATGGAATCCTTTCCTCAAGGCATAGAGGCAATCACTAAAATTTTCTTCTAATGCTTTAAAGGTTATTTTCATATTTAGGTTTTCATCCCATTAAAATTAATTTTGATGTAGGTGGTGCAAGATAAAGATCTAATCTTCCCGCTATATTGATAACCAATTATTCTAGTGCAATTTGTTGAAGAACAACCAAGGAATTCTTGCATTTTCCAACTCAAGGATAGCTTGAGAGTTAATATGTGATTGGCTTATATCTTATACACTTCTCCATTCTATTCCACACGTATCAAAAATCTTATAAACTTTGAGGTAGTCTTCCCTAGAATCATCCAGATTCAAAAAATCCAATTAAAGCTTCCAGGAATTAGAACCCCAAATCTTTATTCCTATGGTAACCATGGCTACATAAAGATTCACATAAATTCTAGAATTATTGGAAATTTATGCACCTCTGTTTAGCTAAACTGAAATTTTAAAGTTATCAGAAAGAGATGACTGCTTTAATTAAAGAGATGACCTAAATCCCAGACCAATTGGCTGGTTGGAGATGGAATGGAAGGATAAACACTGGGATCACCTCAGAGAGGCATTCAGGAACTAAACTCAGCTGATGTGCTTCTGCCTCAAAGGATTTATTAGCCCTTTCTGGACCCTGTGATAAATGGTTAAGAAAATCCCCAAAGTGAGAGGACCTTCAGGCTTATTCCTGGGGAGACCAAGAGAAGAGAGATAATAAGCAAGGCATGCTGAGTCTTAAGTTTCAGACACCACTGGGGTTAAAGGAGATCCAACAAACCTAGAGTAGCTTCATCAGGAGAAGGGAAGCAAGCAGGCTAGAGCCTCAGACTGGTGGGGACAAAGAACCAAAAAGGGAAGGGACCCTGGGCAATAAGCAAGGGAGACAATGGTGAGAGTCCCAAGTGAATATAATGTTAATGGGTTCATATAAAGATACTCAGACCTAGAGTTCTGAGGAGTATCTAATATCATGTGTGTCAGACACCTCGCACAAATCCGGGCCCATGGCAGGTCCTCTGTTAACACGCACAGAATTTTGCCATAGGAAGGCAGTTATCAACTATTAGCCAACATCTAGAATGTTTCTGAGGCCCGGAAAAAAAAAAATTCCTTATGGACCTGGGACCCTTTACTATGGCTGACTCATACCTACTCTTGTTGCTTTCTACATCCTTCTCATGACCGTGACAAATTGATTGTTCACATGGTTGAATGGACAGGGTCCAGGCTCCCATGTCAGACACACCTGGCTAGAATCCCAGGTTTGACACCTATTAGTTGTGTGGGATGTTGGCAAGTTCTGTAACCTCGCTGACCCCCATTCCTTCATCTGTGACACCAAAGCTGTGAGGCCTCTCTCGGGGGGTTGCTGTGAAGACTAATGATACGGTCTGTCCATGTGAAGTGTCTGGTGGCCAGCAGGCATCTAGGACAGATGGCAGCTATTCCTATTAGTGGTGTGGACTTCTTGCCTGCTGGTGTCACTTCCTGGTGCCTGGGAGCTGACAGGAGGACACGCTTTCCCACGTAGATCAAATGACCACTTTGGTTGATTATAGGGTTTGTTGTGTGTGTGTGTTAAACAACCTCTCAACACTTGCCTCCTTGGCCGCAACAGAAGTGAGTCAGAGGGAGTGAATGGATGGCAGAAAGGAAGCAGTAAGGCAGCACCCCCAGGGACTAAGAACCACCTGGACATGTCTCCCCACCCAGGTTCCCAGGTGGGGGTGACCAGCTGGGCACCCGGCAGCCAGCGGGCTTATTCCTCACCCTGGATCGTAGGCCTACGCGAGGGAATGAGTTGCTGGCTGCAAGAGTGTTTTCTAACTGGGATTCCTGGAACTGGAAGAGATGCACTTTGAAATGCTTTGTCAACACGTCAAAGTCTGGGCACTGGGTTTCTTTGGGACGAATAAGAAAGCAGAAATGACAGCCAAAGTCAACAGTGAGTCACTGAAGGCAGGGCCTGCCAGATCCCAAATGCCTTCTCCTTCCTCGAGGGCCACCCTTCTCACTGGAGCATTGTCTGAGTTCCCCTCTACTCTATGAGGAAGGTGACCTAATGGGTCACTGTGAGCACCCATGTTAGCAAGGTACTGGATCCTAAATTCACAGAACACCAGTGTCACTTCAACTAGCACTACATAGTGCTAGCAATAAGATCATATTTATTGAGCACTTACTATGTGCTGGCCTGGGCTAAGAACTGAGTGTGTGTGTGTGTGTGTGTGTGTGTGTGTAATTTCCACTTAATACTCACAACAAGCTTTCAGTTAAAGACCATTGCCAGAGTCTCCATCTTTTTTTTTAAAGATTTAACTGATTAATTAATTAATTAGACACAGAGATAGAGAGAGCAAGTGAGCACAAGCAGGGGTATCAGCAGAGGGAGTTGGAGAAGCAGACTCCCGCTGAGCATTTAGCCCCATGCATGGCTGGATTCCAAGACTCTGGGATCATGACCTGAGCTGAAGGCAGACAGTTAACTGATTGAGCTATCCAGATGCCCCTAGAGTCTCCATCTTAAAGGTGAGAAAACTGAAGCTCAGTTGTTTGAAAACATAAGTTTAAAAACCAGCAAGCTAGGATCTGTACACAGGACTCCCCTGCAATGTTTAACCCTGTGACCATCACAGCCAGCACTGGGAAAAAGTGGTGTCATTATCACCATGATGTAGAAGGAATGGAAACTCAGGGAGGTTAAAAAGGGAGGGGGGCATTCAAGGTCGAGCAAAACCACCGAGATGGAACATTTTCAGGTTGGAGAGATCTGGACACCAGTCCAGGAGTGAGCACGTCCTTGCCAACTCTGTGACGGCAGCCACTTTCATTTGCATCTCTGCAAAATGCAGGGAGAAGAGTGCTATCAAGGTTTGAGTAACATCATATGCACAGTGTGCTGCAGGCCTGAATTCACAGCCAGAGAGTGGTGGTCTGGGCAAAAGCCGGGGGCGTGCTGATGCTAATGGCTATGCTCTTTCTTCAATGTAGCTTTGACTCAACTGATTGAGAAATGCCCACATGTGAGCAAAATCAGCTTCATGCTGGAGTGCTACCTGGTTTTGCACCTTCTCTCCCTCTCCCTTTCTCCATGTCTGTGCATAGTGGGTATAGGAAAGGGAGTTGGAAGGGGAGGTGGGTCTTTTTTTGCCTCCACAGAGCACCCAATAGCACATACAGATCTTTTGCACAGTTACAGAAAGATGGCTCCTTCTTCTGTGTGGGTCCAATGGCATGCCAAGGCACACAGCTTTGCACGGGGGTTGGATTTCACCCATTACTTGCTCCTTGGCCAGGAATCCTCTTAAACAACTGAACAACTGAACCTTTACTCTCCCCAAGCCCAATTTAAAGAGTAGGAAACTGAGGCCTGCACAGTAACCTACTTGGGCCGTCCAGTAAGTAGCAGAGAGAAGAGAGCATGACATACTCTGAGGTCTAGCCTCTATGCTACCACCCCTGCCCTGCTCATAGGGTGATGAAGGGTCATGATACCCAGGCATAGCATGAGTGCCCACTGCTGCTCACTCTGTGCCTGAGACTCTGGGGCATCAGAGAGAGACAGAAGGCCTACTCTACTGCTAATGAGCACCAAGGCCTTGTTCCATTTGCTCCATATCTGTAAAATGGGGCCAATATTTCTCTTGAATTCTTGTCCTGAAGCATATGTGAACAAACACACATAAAAGCCCCTAGGCCTATATTGGTACATTATGTGTGAGTTGCTCTGAGCCCCCAGAAGGGAAGCGTCCAAGTCTTGTAAGACAATGATAAAATAAGAAAGTGTAAGACATGACTAAGACCTTGGGTTATAGGCTGATGAGCTTCATGAACTGAGTTTCTGTAACTCCAGTGCTGGCGCTGGACCTGGCTCACTGAAGGTCTCTAAGGAATGTGATAAATAAAGAATGAGTGAATGGGGATGCCTAGGTTGCTAAATCTGTTAAGTGTCTGACTTGATTTCAGCTCAGGTCAAGATCTTAAGGTCGTGAGATCAAGACCCACATTGGGCCCTGCACTGGGCATGAAACCTGCTTAAGATTATCTCTTTTTCCCTCTGCCCCTCCCCACCCTAATTCCCATGCTCTGTCATCCTTTCAAAAAAAAAAAAAAAAGAGTGAATGAATGTACACACTCTGTTACATACCAACATGCATGGGAATCAAATTCAGTTTTGTAGCCTGATAATAGTAAAGTTGTACTGTTTGCCCTGCTTCCACTGGGCAGAGGAGTGGGTGACAATGTTTAGGAGAATCCCCACAGCCTGTTCTCAGGGTAGGGTAGGCTAGGTGGGGTCCATTTCTGGGTTTCTACTTATGTCTTTTATTTTTTGTGTTCTGGATAACTTCTTCCATAGCTGGGAAGACACCCACAGGGACTTCCCTTTCCCTCATAGCAACTAAGCCTCACTATTTTCCCTCCCCTTCCCAGAATTACTCTGCTATGGGTTTGGGCTGGCCCAAGTGTTGCCTTCTGAGCATGGGGAATGGCGTGTTGAATCATCACCTTTCCTGTTGATTTTCCCAGAATCACAGAATGTTCCTGAAGCTCTGAGCCCTATACCAAGAAGACCACCCATCTCTTCTTCCAAAAAGCAAATCATACTTTCTTAACAAACCAAAATGACTGCCTCTTTGCTCACGCAACTAGCATTTCCTGAGAGTTCATGAATTCCAAAGTTTTCCGGGCAATTTTGGCTTTGAAGCTCAGCTTCTACCTTGGACTATCGGAATTATTTCTTGGAAAAGTGATTAGTACTGAAACGCTCTATGAAAATTGGCATCCAAGGATGGTCGTCTCATTATGCGAAGTGCCCATAGATTCACCTCCACACACCTCGTGATTTCTCAAGTGCTATTATCTCCCAGCTACCTCTCTGCTTTGGAGCTTATTACTTAAATAAAAAATGTTAATTGTTTCTGAGAAGCGTGCAGTGAGGAATGAGGGCCGCCATCGCTGTGGAGCCAGGTCTCAGAATTCCCAGGCTGCCCTAACTTTCTTGCCGAATGCCGGAAGCTCTCCATCGGCCAACCATCCATTTGTGCGGACTAAGTCACAATTTACATCAAGCACCGTTTTCACACAGGGTGTTATTTATTGAGCCCGCTACCACGGTGAGGAGGGTGCAGGCTCTTGAGTAATTAGAATCCTCTCCTCGCTGGGGAGCGAACAATGACTTCCTGCTATCCCCGCCTTCTAATGGGTTTGCGATGGCACTATCTCTGCTTCCATAAATAACATGCTCCATGTAAACAAGGAGCCATTAAAATGGGGCAGCACCCACACATCATTTCATAAACATGAGGGAGGTACTTAGGAAGGGGCGCATCAATAGACAGGTTGTGCTCTGTGTTACCAAACGGAAGCTGCTCTCCAGCTAGTGTACACACTGCGTTTCGTAAGTAAATAATTCCATTAACACTGGCTTCCTGTTGACTGCTGTAGGTACAGGGCAGGAGGGCGATAAGCATGGCCTCTGGAGGCAGATGGACCTGAGTGCAGAGCTCCAGTTCTGTGGAATGGCATGTGTGCGTCTGTGAAGTCTTGGGCAAGTCACGTGGCTGTTCAAGTCCTGATTTTCTCCAAGGGACTCTGGAGCGAACAGTCTACCTGCTTTGTAACACCACGACTGGTAGCTGAGTTGGGTTGGACTGGATGTAGTCAGAAAGCAACTTGATTCTTTCACATCATTCTGCTGCCTTCATGTTCCATCCCAGTCTTTGAATGATTAAAAAGGCTAGCTAGTCTTAGAATATTTCTCGTCCCATTGAAAGCTTCTATCTCATCCCTACCTTGGGCCAAATGGACTTAAATGCCAATGTGAAGAGAAAGGGTGAGGTTTTCTCCCTCTAACACCTTTATCTCCTCCTCTTCCTCCATCTCCCGAGGTGTGTCCGCTCTTCCCAGAGTGGAGCCATGCTGGAGTGGAGCACACAGGGGACGTCAGTGCCAATAATGTCTTCTGTGCCTGGGACAGGTACAGGTGGACGCTGGTGTCTCTGTCCAAAAGGGATTTTTTCTTCTAAGATGCTTTTGTGGATTCCTCAGAGATCTTCCCACTGTGGAGTTTCTTGGCAGTTCCTTGGTGGGGTGATGTCCCTGCTAAGGGGTCTTTTATGAGTCTTCTCAGCCATTAGCAGGTGAGGGGTCTCTTGAGGTTGAGACTCTGTCACCATTTTAGGACATCCTCTTGGGCAGCCCAAATCCAAATCTTTCTATTGGCTGCTCTGGCTAATACAAAGAGCTGTTGAGTTGAGGGAAATCGGAGGGGGAGACAAACCATGAGAGACTGTGGGTGGACTCAGAGAAACAAACTGAGGGCTTTGGAGGGGCGGGCTGGGGGATAGGTGAGCCTGGTGGTGGGAATTGAGGGTACGTATTGCATGGAGCACTGGATGTGGTACATAAACAATGAAGTACGGAACACTGAAAAAAATTAAATTAAATTAAATTAAAGTAAATTAAAAAAAAAAAGAAATAAAGTTCACTCTGGTGGCTGCTTCACCACCCCAAGCTAGTTAGTCTTCCACCTTTAGTCTTTTATAGATAAGAGATAATGGTCCCTATAACCTCCAAATCGAGGGAACACATATTAAATTTCCCTAATTGTTCTCTTGACACTTTTGTAAGTTGCTACAGGTGATGGGAAAGCAGAATGCCAGCAGCTCTTTGCAAAAAAGCTTCCACTCTCAAATATCCTTTCCAGTGACTTCTTAGCCAGCTAGAAGTAGCTGATGGGCTGAGAATACCAAAACTAGGTTATGGATACTGTAGAATGCGAAGGCATATGTCACTGTTTTTCTTGCCTTAGAGCTCAGCTGGAAAACAGACAACAGGAAATGTCCTGTATTCCATTGGTTGAATAAGAGTGTGTTTTCAGTGTTTGGCAATGACCCACACAGAGACGTCAGTTTAGCTCTCAGTATTATACCTTCTCCAGTACCAGATGATATGCACAAACACATCATATGTGTTATGCAGAGAGACTCTTCTAAATGTGTTATATGTTCTAATAGCCCCGTGAGAAAGGTTTTATCATTATCCCCATTATACAAATGAAGACTGAGGTTTGGAGAGTCCCCAGAGCTGGTGAGTGGACCCAAGAATGTATCTCCAGAGAATAGGATCTTACTAACCTTCCTATATACCTCAGATGCGAGGGAGGGGATCTTTCCTCTTCCAAAAAGGCATTTACACCCCCCCCCCAATCTCCCTAGGAATTCATCAGGACTTCATCTGAACCCAAGCTCCTTCTTCTTCATTCCTTGTTTGTATTGGTAGTAGACTTTAGCCCCTCTAAAGGGTGCTACATACTCTTCACTAACTGTCCTCCTGTCGTCAGATATTTATTCACATAAAATAAGTCTGACTTCCCCCAAATTGGTCCCAAAGAGATCCTAATCTTGAGCATGCACATCCTGGCTTCAGTGCTGAAGTCATCTTCTGGACTTTCCCGGCTGAGTTGTCTGGTCTGTCTGGCCTCACTCCTCCTCTGAGGTGATGTTCCTTCCTGGCTTCTCTACTTGTTTCAGCTCCAATAGCCTCTACTCACAGCGTGCCCCTGGCAGAGTCTCTACTCACAGCGTGCCCTCGGCATAGCATCAGGGGCATCTCTTGTCCTGATGGTGAGGTCTAGGACTTCTCTGGGCTCTTCATGACCTTCCCCAACTTTGACCAATGCTACATTTCCCATTCTACATGCAGCATGTGTCCTCCCGTAGTCACTATCACATTGCTCTGTCTGCCTTACTGGATTTATAACTCTTGATTTTCCCCAAGTTATCTTGTCATCTGTCTCCTTGTCTGTTTCTTTTCCCCATCTGGAGCACTAACATGTGTGGTATGATGATAGGAAGCGAGCCAGAAGAACAGGTCCCTACCCTCAGCTACCTTACAGTCTAATTGAGGAAAGTAAATGTTCAGGGCAGCAAGTTGGCATCTGCTCACCACGTAAACTGTCTCAAGGAACAGCCCCTTTCTGAGCCTCCCGTTTTCTACCTCTCCCATGGGCGGCAGGACCACATGATTAAAGGGGCTATTCCCGCTTTAAAGATCTATGACTCCGGAATTGCGGCTTCCCTTAATGTTCCTGGAAGAGCAGACAAGTCCAATTTGAGATATTTGAATCTGATTAATGCGGGAACAGTTAACATGGGGATGAAGGCATACCCCATCCCCTTCTTCTCTTTCCCCTCCAGGCAGCTTTTATGTTTCTGGGCTTTTATCCCATTATCCCAGCCAGACTTTATTAGTACCACCTGGAGAGGGGCCCCACTCCCCACCAGACATTGGAGGAAATGCAGAGAGTCAGCTCGCCACTTTTTGTTAACCTTAGCTCTCTGTTTACACACTTCTGGACCATGCCTCTCCCCTCTCCCCTGTTTATCTGGGAAGGAAATCTCTGCCACTGGCCTGAGTCTGAAGGAAGGAAAGGATAACAGGCCACTTGAAAACCCAATCTAATTTCTGGATTTTACTAGTCCTGCTGAACCAGGTTGGAGTTTCCAAAATGACTGTGTTCTGTCCAGAGGAGAAGCACAAAGAAAATAGATAGGATTGAGTGGCAGGCAAGGTCTGGTTGACTTAATCTAGTGGCTGATGGCACACGCTGGTACCACCTGAAGATTACGAGCTTCACCTGTTGTTCTCTGCCCTGTCAGATAAGAACCTGGATTCCAACCAGTCTTTGAACATGGTGTCACCTTTTTCTGTCTCCTGAAGGTCCTCATATGCATCCTCTTATCTGGGAACCCCCTGGCTTCCCATTTACTTCAAGCTGCAGGTTATCCTCAGAGGTCACATTCTACAGGCCATTACTCCTGACCCTTCACACCTTGATGAGGCATCCTATTTGACATTCCTACCATGTCCCATAGCCAGGCAAGGTACTGGGCCTGCAGCAGTAAAATTCAGCAATGCATCCCCTGCCCTCTTGGCAGGTTCTACTGTTTTTGCACAAGAAGAGAGAAGACAACTCAGCAAGCAATTGTAACATACAGAGTGACAAATGCAAGGCTTGAGAAGGGCCAATGATCTAGAGAACTTAGGGAACTCAGGGAGTTCCTTATAGGAACAGATATGGGGCACAGGGAGAGCTCCCCAAAGGAAAGGGTTGGATGACTGGAAAGAGAAAGGAATGGAAAGTCATGTTCTACAAAAAAAGAACAGCATGTACAAAGGTTTTATGGTGATTAAAAAGTAGTGTTAAGACTGAGAGGAGAGATTATGTCAGTTAGCTTTTGCTGAGTAACAAACCACCCAAATACTTAATGATCTAAAACAAAAACCATTATTTCTTTGTCTCACAGTTGTATAGGTCAGCAATTTGGGATGTGCTCAGATGGCCTGTTCTGCTAATTTGGGTGACATTCAGCTGATCTTGGCCAACATGCAAGATGTTTGAAGACAGCTGTTGGGTCATTTGGAGGTTGGCTGCTGACAGCTGGGGGCACCTCTTATCTCCTCCCCTTGTATCCAATCACAAGCAGGTTATCCCAGGACTTTTGGGCTGGCTTTTCAGGGTCACAAAAGAGAGATCAGAAGGCCATACAATTTTTCAATGCCTGGTCATGGAACCAGGCTGCACAAAGATCTGCCACATTTTATTGGCTAAAGCAATAGCCCAAATTCCAGGTGGTGAATACCGACTCTACATCTTGACGGGAAGAGCTGTGGAGAACTGTGACCTTTTTTATAATCTTTCTTGGGGTTTAAGCCTGGAGAAGTGATCCAGGGCCATCTTATGAAAGAACTTATATTCAAGCTTAGGTTTTCCCAAAGGCATGGAGGAATACTTAATATAATAAATACTTAATATAATATTTTAAAAGAAAGATGAAAAATATCAGCATGTGCACAATTTAGAGGGGATTTTATGGGTACCTTGTTGGTATGAAGATCACACTGCTCATCTAACCAGGCTCCATATACCCTCTCTGCCTCCATATTTGCAGGGTTACAGTGTGTTCTCTTCTAAAACAGCAGATAGACGTAGAAACCCACAGAATAGGATTGAGAGCCCAGAAATCAACCTTTACATTGGTGGTCCTTGATTTTTGACAAGGGCACCTGGACTATCCAATGGGGGAAGAATAATCTTTTCAACAGCTGGTGTTGAGTGCTCACACACCAGCAACTGGGTATCTCCATACAAGAGAATGAAGCTGGACACCTGCCTCATGCTATCCACGAAAATGGACCCAAAATGGATAATACACCCAATTGTGAGTGCCGGAATGATACAACTCTCAGAAGAAAACAGGTGTAAACTTCTTACCATGGATTAGACAACAGCTCCTTAGATAAGACACCAAAAGCACAAGGGATCAAAAATAAATAATTACAAACTGGATATTATTAAAATTACTTTTTAGAAAAAGTCCTGTTTCCTCAAAGTAAAAGTAAACACAGGGAAAGATAACTCACAGAAAAAAACAAAATACTCGCAAATCACCTATCTAATATGGGTTTATATTCAGAATCTATAGAGAATTATTGTAATCCAATAACAAAGAGCAGTTCAATTAAAAAGGGGCTGAATATTTACATAGACATTTCTCTTAAGAAGATAAGTACAGGCCAAGAAGCATATGAAAAGATGTTCAACATCATTCATCTTTACAGAAGTACAACTGAAACCATGGGTACCACTCTACACCCACTAGGATGATTAGAACCAAATGACAAATGGTTGCATAGAGGAACATTGCAAGGGTATGGAAACATGGCTGGTGGGTGGGAGGCAGGGAAGCCACTCTGAGCAACAGTATGATAGTTCCTCAAAGTTAAATATAGAGTTACCATGACTCTACAATTATAATCCTTGATATTACCAAGAAAAACAAAGAATAGATGGTCACAAAAATACTCGTACATGAGTGTTCAGAGCAGCATTATTTGTAACAGAGAAAAAATGGCCAACACCCAAATATCTATCAACTGATAGTGGGATAAATAAAATGTGCATTCATGTGATGGGGTATTATTTGATAATAAAAAGGAATGAAACACTCATCCATGCTGAAATATGGGTGAATTCTGAAACATTATGCTAAATGAGAGGAACTAGTCACAAACACACACATGCTGGGGAAGATGGTTTGATTCCAGTGAGGTCCACTGAAATATCCAGAATAGGCAAATTTATATATAGAGAAAGCAGATCAGTAGTTACCTAAGGCTGAGATTGGGGACAGGGACAAGGGGAAATGAGGACTGAGTATGGGGACAAAATGCTCTAACATCTTCTGTGTTCAGAAGTTACCTCACAACATCTCTGCCTAACTCCTGGAGTGATGATAAGCCTCGGGCTTCCTGAGGCCAGCTTCAGCTGTGAGGAGATCCTCTCCAGATAAGAACTAGAGCTGTCTGGAATGTGCACTGGGGCTCTTCACTATGCCCTTGGAACCATGAAAGATGGAAACATGGAAACATGGTGCCATTTGCCTTCAGAGCTTTTTTGTTCTTCCAGACAGTGAATTAGAGTGAACACCCCTTCCTGTTCACACTCTGACCAAGAGTTTCCATCTCCAGAGTAAATATTCTGGCTTTCATGACTATTAATCGTTTAAACTAGTTCTGAGTTGCCTTTTTATCTTGGCTCCTGTTCTAGGAGTATGCTCTCTTTTTTTTTCTAAGACATGTTTTATAATCTAAAAAAGGTCTGACTGTAAAGTTAATTCATATTTTTTTCAAAACTTGGGAAAAAAAAAGAAAAATCAGTTATGTAAGCACAGCACCCATTGAGAACTGATAAACATGAGTTTATTTTTCCACTGCTAGGATGGATCTGGATATTAATGTGACTCTGCACGCTAAGTCACTATGATCTTGGACAGTTCCCTTCTCTTCTCTAGACCTAATTTTAGTCATTTCTGAGGCTCACTTTGAATTTAAAGCCTTCTTCTGTTCTTTCCATCTATAAACCCGAAAGTCATTTGCTTCAAACATTCACAGCGGACACTGGATGAAGGACCGTCACTGCCAATGGCCCAACTTTGAAGATCATTTATAATTCATTCATGGACCTGCTAGCCTGTGTCCTGATGATCCAACTCCTATCACAGCCCTCCAGTCCTGGGTCTCAAGGTCACCCCACACAGCAGATCTTGTCTTAGCCCATGACACTGGTGTCCCTAGTGGATTTGGGGTTTATTTCAGGCCTTCCATTCACTGCCAACTGATTTCATTTCCCAAAGCTACTTACAAGGAACACAGGAGAAGTAGGGTTACAATGCTGGAACTGAGAGACATCTGATGCCAACTTTTTATTGATAGTAAACTGTTTTGAGAAATTAGACTTTATAGGTCTTTTGTTACACATTCCATTTGAACCTCACAAAAACTCTTTGTTGTGTATTATAACAAGGTTATAAAAGTTGTTGTCTATTACATTAAAATATATTTCTTAGATGAGGGAATTAAACTTGCAAAGAGGTTCAGAAATGTGAATTTTTGACCTCAATCCATAATAAGAAATGCATTTTATTGTAACCCAGTGCAAAAAAATGTGTGGAGAGAGACACAAAGACAGACAGGCAGACAGACTAGATAGAAACATGGACAAAGAGAAACAAATGAAACAAAAATGTTGCAAAATAAGATTTACCAAAAGATACATGATAGATAGGGTAGATAAATGATAGATAGATGGTAGATAGGTAGATAGGCAAACAGATTTGAAACAAAAGTGTATAACTCTGTGCCCAGCAGCTTCTTGGAGGGAATTAGATAAGTGGAATAGTTTGTATCCAGCCTGTGGTGGGACTGTGATGGTGATTGATCCTGGCTCCCTCATCCCCTTCCCGATGACATCCTGGATGCGGGCATGTGACTGCCATGGAGCACCACGGTGAGCCCTCATTCTTCTGAGTTACTGGGGGCTCAGATGTGGAGGCAGGAAATTGTTTGATCCAGGTGGGCTGGCCCTGGAGATGCAGTTAGTCATGCGCGCTGAAGGTCAGTACGCATTACAAGCGCATGGGGATGAGAAAGGATGTGACTGGGGGGAAATCCAGAGTCTGTGGAGTGATCCGAATGCCTAAGCTCCCCAGCAGAGTATGTACCATCTGTGGAGGGAAGAGAAAGTCTACTCTCCCGGGCCTCTGAGGACATTGGGGGTCTGCGGAGCCCTGGCACTGGGGAGGGAGATGAAGCCAGTCCCCAGCCCTCCACAGGCTGAGAAAGCAGGGGGGGTGCAGGGCTTCCCTGTGAGGACTACGGCTGTGTGGAAGGAACAGTGGTGTGGCACCACTGAGTCTGAGGCACTTCCTCTCTGGGAAGTAGATTCAGTCCATTCTGAGTACTCTCTCTCAGTGGGAGGCAGCGGTCTCAAGCATCTGAGGGGAAGTGCCTGAGTGTGTGTGTATGTTGTGGTGTGTGTGTGTGTATGTGTGGTATGAGGTGTAGGGTGTGTGTGGTATGTTATGAGTATTGTGTGTGGTACGTATGATGTGGTGTGTGTGTGTGTGTATGTGTAGGGTGTTGTATGTGTGGTATGAGGAGTATGTTGTATGTGGTATGAGTGTTGTATGTGTGTGGTGTTTGTGTGGTATGTATGGTATGTTGTGTGTGTGATGTGTTGTATGTGTGGTATGAGGTACAGGTTGTGTGTGGCACAAGTGTTGTATGTGGAGTGTGTGTGCATGTGCGTGTGCGTGTGTGTGTGCTGGAGTGCAGTGGACGGGAGAGGCCATGGTAGTACAGGACAGTGGGTGCATGAGAGCCAGAGGAGAAGGTGAATAAGGTCAGGCATGAGGTTGAGGATGAGGGCAGCTAACGGCCAGGGTGCATGTGCAGGCAGGAGGCTGGACAGACTGGCTGGATTTCCAGGAAGCCAGCAGCATGGGCGTTTGGGTTTGGAACACTGGATTATTAGGGGCAGGTTGTCCAGGGCCTGCAGGGGGAGCGCATACGTGGGGCTCCATCACTCTGAGAATTGGTCTTCTCTGTGCTCCAGGCCCTCATTGCCATTTATTTATGCCCCCAGGTGAGCCAGCTGGCTGGGTACTAGTGTCATCTTCGTTTTCTGGTAAATGAAGGCACAGAGACGCTCCAGAAAGGAAGGGGCAGCTATGACCCAGCCAGTGTGGCTCAGGGCCTGCACTTATCACCACAGTGCCACGGGAGCATGCCCTGCCCCATGTTTCTTCCCTGCTGCACTCCCATGAGCAAATAAAAAATGACCATGGCTGCTAAAACACAGATGCTCCTTTTAAAACTAACTGTGTCCTCTTTGCTCTTGGACGAAGCTCTCTTGCAGGACCACAAGCTGAGAGGGCAGCAATGGAAACCCAGCCAAAGTCTTAATGGAAACCCTGGTCCCATCCCCTAGCATCCTTCTCCGGTCCTGCCTCCATGAGGCTGGGCCAAAACTGAGGGTAAAAATGTGCTGGGTGACCCCCTCAAACCCCAAAGGCAAGATCAAATGCCGTGGAGAAGGAGGTAAGCCTTGGCTCTTCATTAAAACAAACACCGTTACGCATTATGTTCAAGATAACAGAGTGTTTTGACCCTGGTGAGCACTTGGACCACAAAGAAAATTAATTTTCCTTCTCTGAGGGTGGAGGTAGCAGAGGATTTGTTTTCCAGGACCGAAGCCACTGTTATGAAATGTATTCCTCAATAATAAAATCCATATTAATGGATATGGGTGTGCGTACATACAACTACTAATTTAATAATTCAACAGATATTTTGGCAGACCTACTGTGTTTTGGGCCATGCGCACGCGCTTGTGTACACACATGTCCTCCAAGTGCGGAGGGCATTGCTGTGATGTGATCCTCACGAGCAATCCCTGGTAACGACCCACATTGACTCCCCAAATGCTTATTTTATTGTAGGACCCGCCTTAGCGGTAGGGCGCTACCCTGTCCCCTGGCTCCTTCATTGTTATAACGTTGGTCGTTGGACCTAAAATAAGCCAATCCAAGTCTTACCCTGGGGATTTGGGGCTACGAACTGCGAGCTACGGCACTGTTGAGTTTTGTCCAGGAAGCGCAGAGCAGCATCTGAGGCTGGGACAATTTTGACTGCAGTGACACCTGCCACGTGTTCTTATCAAGTGGGGCTGGAAGACGGAGTGAAGTGGAGAGAGAGAGGGACAGAGGGAAAGGAAAGAGGAGAAAAGCATGAACAAACATGGACAAGAGCCAACAAGGAGGATGAATGCATCCCATGTGAGGGTCCTTTCCTCCAGCCATTCCACAAATCTACTAGAGCTCCCCTCCTTTTTTTTAAATTTCATGTGATTTCCCACTACCTTTATGATCAGTTCTCCATGTTGCTTCCTGTAACCCAGTTGGGTTTTCAGTGCTGCCCCACTGATCTGAGCCTTCAATCAGCAATTCAGCAGACCCTCCTGGAGCTTCCCAGTGTCCACACCCGACCCTGGGGGCTGGAGATGATGACCCAGACTCCCTCCTTGCTCCTGAAGCTTCCTAGGCTGGAAGAGTTGGTGCTTTGTTTGGGGTATTAGTTTTGTGTTTGGAGAAGGGATATGCTACGGAATGACCTCTAAGAAGGGGAGAGTCAAGTCTTCGGTGGGGTGAGGGTCTGGGGCCTCTTTTCAGAGAAAGTCATGTTTCCATGACTGTATTGCTGGCAGCTAGACAACTGTGTGCAGGCAGCAAGGCCTGAGTTGGTGAGTGTGGTTTGGTTTGGATGTATGGGGTAAATAATGGATTTGGAATGGTTTAAGACAGGGAGGAGAGACTGACAGGGAGGTGAGGACAGATTAGAAAGGACCTGCCAGTCTAGTTCAGAGACTTTGGATTTTACCTTGGTAAAGGGTATTAAGTGAGACCCGTTATAGATGTTGTTCCCATTGAATTTCATAGCAGACACCCCTGGAGAAAAGGCAAGCCCACACGCAGAAGAATAGGTTTTGTAATATTTTCTATTCCCCAACTCGTGATTATTTTCTGATTTGTAGATTTTCTGGAAGATTCTCCTTGAAATACCTCATACAAGTGTACCCTTCCATTTCCTGCCTTTGAATACATTTTTTGATAAATCAGCAATCTTCCAATTGAATGATTCCTTTTATTTTTCAAATAAGTGTAAACAGGAGAAAAAAGTAACTGGGAACAAGAATCCATAGAAGTTGAAGTAATAATAAACAAGTCTTAAACAGTAATCGTAACCTCACAAGCACACTGACGGTGCTGAGTGCCTTCCTGTGCAGGGGGGAACGCTGAGGGCTGTCCTGGAAAGGCAGACCTGTGGCCAGGGTTCACAGGGGGTGGCTGCTTGGGGAGAAGCGGGCAGGCACAGCATGATATAAATCCTGGGTCTGCCACTTGCTGTGTGGCTTTGCCTAGGTCCCATGGCACATGGACAGCTGTAATGATTCCCTCGCCAGCCTGCCAGGAGGATTCACTGCAATCATTCTAGCTCAATGCAGGAACACTGTAAAAAGGGCAAGTTCTTTATTCTTTGAAATTAAGAAAAAGGGAGATGATAGATACAGATGGACAGACAGGTCGATAGTATTGATACATTTTAGAAGAGGTTTCTCAACCATATTCCAGTGCAACTCCAACGATATCCAATTCTTGGACTTCAAAATCTAGTGTGTTTGCATGACATAAAACATCAATTTTAGAGCACCTGGTAATGACTCTTGCTAACCGGTTTTATGCTGGAAAAAGCTATGATTTACTGAATTTACTCAGTGGATATGGATGGCTCTGATAAAATGATTTGTATTTTAATGCAATACCTCAATAAAGGATATGATGCAGACTATTTGGAAAAATAAAATGAATTTTAAAAGCCTACTGCCCACATGAGTATTTCAGCTCTTTTCCTTTTCATTTCTTCTCATTCACACGGAGACACTGCACAAAATACTGGGGATACCTAGACACACGCGCACACAATTCTGTACCTTGCAGTTCCGCCTTCACTGCTCAATAATGATCTTAAAAGTTCCTTTGACTTTTTATAAACAGTATTTTAAATATCTGCTTGTTATTCCTTCAAATGGATGATAGGTTACTGAGCTATTTCGTTGGGTTGGGTATTTCCAGTGCTTCCAAATAGGAATGAATTTGAGTAGACACACGTTAATGTCATTAAGGGTGGCAGGAAATTATTGAGAAGCTATCCCACTGACAAAACCAGCAAACTCACACACAAACTCAGCCTGGGCATCAACAATCCGCAAACTTATATGATACAAGGAGAACTTACCAACAACTATACGCATCACAGTGCTCCATTCTTGTCTTCCTCAATGAAGAAAGGACGCAGGCTCTGCCACCAGACAGGGAATCCACCACCTTCTGGCCAATGGCCTTGGGCAACTGCTTCACCGCGCTGAGTTTTTATTTTCTCATCTATAAAATGTGAGTAATGTGGCCTCAACGCAGCTTAAGATCATGGGGTGGTTGTACAGATTAAGTAACTTTTGTCTGGTACCTGTGTCCCAGATCCCACACAGCTGGTATCCATATCCGACACCTGTGATGCTTACGGGTCCAAATCCATGTCTCCCGTAAATAGAAAAGCCTGTGTAGGCAGAATGATGTTCCCTTTTCACTGTGCATTTCGTGTCCAGCAGGATGACTGCCACTTGGCAGGCACTTTGTAAAGAGTTGTTAAACAAGTGAGTGAATATCCTTTGGTAAGAAAACTTGGGAAGAAACTATGGGATCTCCATTCTCTGTGCCCAATACTACAGTCCTGTGTGTGACCACACTGTGATTGCAGAATAGTTTCCACTGGAATGTAATTGTATTTATGGAAATTGTAATGTATCTTCAGCAAAACAAACCTTGACTCCATTGTCCTATGTAGAATAACTCTAGAGAACAATAGACTTTCTTAGTGGAATTCCCCCCAACCCCATACTTTGCTACCAAATCACAAAGCAGGGGTGGGGGGAGTAATTTCCCCCAAGAAAGCATCTCGACATGTGGGTGGCCAATGATGTTTACTTAAAATGGATTTGTGGCTGAAGAGAAAATTCTAATTTCCCGAAAGGTGAATCTCACTGATGCTGATTACAGAAATCAGTTGCACTGCTTGATATAAGGAAAAAAAAAGGTAACTTCCTAATTGATCCCTGTCCCACGCAAACAAGGGCCAGGGAAGATGACATGTTTTCCCCTGACTCTGAGTTCTGCAGAAGCAAGAAGCTGTGTCAATATTGAAACTGCAGATGCTGGAACATTAGATTTGCTTCCTGCCCATGAAGAGCAGATTTGGTTGCTTTTCTTTTCTTCCCGCCAATAGTATGCACAAACGGGGGCCCAAAATGTGTCTCTTTGGGGATCTCATGGTCCCTGCCTCCCTGTGCCTTCCTGGCTCATGGGGGAGGCCTGCCAGCCAGGGGGAGAGCTGGAAGCATGGGACCAATCTTTGCTAACAGTTTGACGAAAAGTTTTAAGCTTTGAGGCAAAATCAGCAAAATCACTTTTCCCTCCACCTGAAAAACAATAAGATTCCCAATTCTGCTTAAGATCAGAAATGCTTTAGGTAAGGGTAAGGCAATCATTCTTCTTATCACATCCAGCAAGTGGCTTTGAAACATACTGGGGAAACATACTGTGTGTCCTAACCTGGGCTTCCACCAGCCTCCGTGGGGGTTTCGCTGGAATTAGAGAAATGGGCTCTGGGGAGAGCAGAATGGAGCACAGGAAGGGGGCTTGAGAGGTGGACTGGGGACTGTGACCTCCTGCCATTTGGTCCTGAGCACATGGCCATGGCCTCGGTTTCCCCATCTATAAACATCACCCTGTAACCTACCAGTCTGCCCATTAGGAGGACTCCACATGATAAGACTACACTGAGAGGACAGATTTCCAATGGCAAACCTCTAAATTGACCATTTCCAGCCCCAGGACCCGGCAGATATCATTGGTAAAAGCTGAAATCACAGAACACTCTTGAAGCATGAGTTCATCTTCTCTTCAGGGATTGATATAGTGATTTGCAAAGGACCAAGGGAAAACCAAGAATCAACTGTTAGCCCGTTTCTAAACTTTTCTTCACAATCCAAACAGAAGGCTTTGAGTCACGTTCTAGAATATTTCTTCTTTAAGCTTCACCCAGCCTCAAACCTTTCGTTTCTTTACCTATAAAAAAGGAAAGCGTGACCATGGTAATTTGAATGATGTAATACATGTGAAATTGCCAAGCATAACACTGGGGCATAGTAAATGCTTAAGAAACAGTGAGGCAAGTTAGCTCCAAATGCTGACCAATCCTGTCTGTCCCTTCACAGTTCTCGAGGGCAGAGGCAGTCCTGGGCATGGCTTATTAGGACAGGGGGATGATCATGGTCTCCCATGGTGCGACTTTAATGAGGGCTGAGCACTTTCCACACGTTAACTTCATTAATCTCTGGACCACCCAGCAAGGGAGGCTGTTGTACCTCCACTAATGAGGAAACAGGATAAGAAAGTTAAAAACTTGACCAAGACCACGAAGCTACTGAAAGGAGAACAGCTGTATATCCGAACTCGGGTTCATCTCCCTTCCAAGTTTTTCATTTTCCACCTCAGTAGATGAATAAAGCAAACAGAAGATGGGATCTTTACCCCTCATTGCCTGGCTGGCGCTTAGTGGCAAAGAGATTAAGAGTGAGTCAGACCCCCAGGCTGGAATCTTAGCTTCTCCACTTTCTCTCTCTGACTCAGTTTTTTACAAAATTGGGATAATAGTGCCATTATGTTTCACTGCCTATTATGTGTCAGGCGCTGCTCTAAGTGCTTACCTGTATTGACTCACTGAATCCTCAACAAAACTCTAGGAGGTGAATACTATTATTATTTCCTTGCATGGATAGGGAGGCTGAGTCAGAGAGGTGAAAAGCAAGTTGCCTGTAAGCTAGGAGGTGGTTGAGGTCAGATCTGTCTCCAGGCTAGCTGCCCCCACATGCCACTATCTGGCTCAAATGATATGCTATTTGAAACTCCTTAGAACGATGCCTGGCCCATAAAGTCATTCAACAAACATGAGCGATTATTTAGTATTATTATTAGTACCATGGCTATTATAGATGCAATGGTGCACCCTCAAAACAAGTTCTGGAAACACAGCCCTGCTGACTTTCAGGGGAAGAGAGGGTAGACCAGCAGCCATGGGGGAGGGGTGTGTTTCTAGGGATGATGGTGAGAGTTTTTTCTGCAGCCTTAATTCAGCTATTTCAAGCAGTTCTGGAAGGAGATGTATGTAATATGTAATTCCATTCTCAGCCCTTATGCTGAAGGGAGTGAGGGAGGCAGCAGTGCTTCTAAAAAAAAAAAAAAAAGAAATTTGACTCCTTAATCACAGATAATCCTGAAAAAAAAAAACGGATCAGTGTTTAAAGGACCAAAGAAGCTGCTTAGGCAGCTCTCCGACAAGGTCAGATATCTACAATCATTTTTTCCTTTAAAAACGTTTTAAATCAAATTATTCTTTATATCTGCTTTAAAAGTCAAAGTATACAAGGATTTATGGTAAAAAGCAACAGTCCCCAGGCCCCACCCACACTCCCTGCTTAATCCCCCAAGGAAATCACTTTTACTTTTTTTCTATTATTAAATCTTGAAACAATATGGTCTTATGCTCATTTCTCATTTTTCCGACATCAGACAGTATTTACTGATTTTCTACTGTGAGAAAACACAGTGTCATTCACCTTTTTCACTTTCTACCACATTTCGCATTAATTCGGTTGATTTCATTGTTAATTTTGGTTGATGATTTTAACGCACCTGCTGGTCACCTGTGTAATTTCAATGAGCTATTGGTCCTCTGTGTCTTACCACCTAACTTTGGTGGTATGAGATTATTTCCTTCCTTCCAGCCCTCCCCCTTTCTGTCACTTCTACCATCAGTTTTATGCTGTCCAGTGGGTCATGCTGGCCTTCTGTTCTGTCACTCACTTATCTCTTCCATGTCCTCTTTTTGGTTGAATCTATAAGTGAAAAACCAATAAATGACTCTTCCATTATAATGAAACATCTTAAATGCACCATTCTTGAGACCCCCCATGAGTCCCCATGTACTTAACCAGATGTTCCACAGGAAGTTCTTCTGCTGGTTTTCTCTCTTTTCAATGGGCCTTTGGATGGATCTGTTTATTCCAACACCATCCTCTTGGTTTATGTCCTACTACTTTCAGGCTTGTTTCCCACTTGTTTCAGAAGCTGCCGGCTTCTTCAAGAGACTTTTTCACATGGAGGATTTGGGTGGTGAAATTTTGAGTAATTGAAAAACAAAACCAAAAATGAAACAAACTCAAACATTTTTATTAGGTGTTCACGCTTGATTGGTGGTTTGGGTGAGCGTAGAATTCAGGGTATATAATAATTTCTCCCACAATGTTCAAAGATGTCATTCCACTGTCCCCTAACACTCATTTATGACCATCAAAGACCGAGAGTATTTAAATCTTATTTTTTGGTAGGTAATTTATTTTATATATATATATTTTCCTTTGTACTACTTTAGAGTCTTCTCTTTATCATTGGAACTGTGAGTTTGCAAATAAAGATAGGTGCCCTTTGGGCTGGTTGAGTTTCATATCCAAAGAATAGTGATTACAAGAACAATATCAGCTGAGGAAGAGGACTGTCTTTCATCCTAAAGCACCACCTACATTAGAAGACTTGATTAAAGACAGGAAAATAGGAAAACTGAATTTTGGAGAGCCTAAAGAAAGAATCTGAATGATCACACCAAGATTCTAGTGTCTAGATGGATTTGAAGACACTGAGTGATCTCCATCAAGGGACAGTGTGAGAGCAGACAGACCATCCACGAGACTGGCAAACCAATTGCACAAGTGATTTCACATTTTTCAAGATCCCATATCCTTCTTCATCTCTAAATTCATAACCTCGCAGTCCAACTTCTATGAAAATATTCAAGTATGGGGAGGGAGTGCCACTTCAGACCCCTGCAATGCTTTCTCTTTTCTCTTCTGGCATTGGTCTTTCTCTCTCTTTTATTATTAATAGATTTGTTTCCCTGGGTGGTGGTCTGAGCTCTTGCTTTTCCTCTTCTCCTTCCTTCCACAAATGTGCTTGAACACTACACACTGTGGATGTAGACCAAGCATCATCCATGCCTTCCCAGAGCTTGACTTTAACAAGGAGGATAAGCACGTTAAGTGCATGATGCTATGGGGATATAAACAGGGTCCCTAGGATGTGCTTGGTGAGGATATGAACCAGTCCAGAAAAGCTTCCTTAGGTCAGTTATCCTGAATGGACGCTGGACCAGCAAGTTGAATTAACTTACCTTTTCAGACATTCTCCCCTTCCCCTACAGCTTGCCTTCCTATTTGATTTTGGAACTTAAAAGCTAGCATCTAACCATGAAATATATGGACTCTCAGTAGAGAGGGTTAATCCTATTAGCTTCAGAAAACTCAGTAACTATTACACAGTAAGTGCGTGGAAAACTGATCAATTCTTTTTTTTTTTAAGATTTTATTTATTTATTTGAGGGAGAGAGAGAGAAAGAAACAGAGAATGCATGGAGGGGGAAGTACATAGGGACAGGGAGATGCAGACTGCCTGCTGAGCAGAGAGCTCGATGAAGGACTCAATCCAAGCACCCTGGGTTCTTGAAGGCAGATGCTTAGCTGACTGAGCCACCCAGGTGCCCTGTGGTCAATTCTTTTTTTTTTTTTAAGATTTTTAAAATTTATTTGACAGAGATCACAAGTAGGCAGAGAGAGGGAGGAAGCAGGCTCCCCGCCGAGCAGAGAGCCCGATGCGGGGCTTGATTCCATGACCCTGAGATCAGGACCTGAGCCGAAGGCAGAGGCTTTAACCCACTGAGCCACCCAGGCGCCCCTTGTGGTCAATTCTTAAACAGAGATGGCATAAAGTGATTAACTTTTATCCCTCGGGAAGGATCTGATCCAACAACCACCTCCCCAAATACCCATTTTACGGGAGGGATAACTAAAGCTAAAAGCAGTGAAGTGACATACTTAAGATCACATCATATTGTTTTCCGGTCAGTTCCTTTATTCCTATTGTTAGCTCATTTATGTTTGGATAACTCCTCAGCATGTCCCACTACATGCTCATTCTTATGCCGACTTATGGGACTAGCGGAGTTACCCCACATTCAGTACCTGTCATCCCCACATTTCTAGGCAGTTTTATAGATAAAACAGAGTCTGATACTATGAGTGAACACTAATAAAAACACCTACTTAATAGGAGTTTGCGATGATTATGAGATTATGCATGGTATATGGTAAGCATTCCAATGAGGATGGCTAATTATTAGTGGTAGTGGTGGTAGCAATTTTGGTATTTTTCTCCAATAAGAGGGGTTCCAATTGATGTTGGGAATCATGGAAAGGAAAACTTGAATCGAACTAAAAAGATCAGCTTTGTTGAGAATTAAATCGACAAATCCTTCTGCGTGACGAAAACTGATCATTCTAGTGTAAAGTGTCCAGCGGGAAGGACAGGGAGATAGGGCCGTCGGAAGAGCCGAACTGTATCTGGTATTTAGTAGAAGTGCATGACTTGCAAATCCATCACAGTATTGTTTATAAATATAAAAACTAAAACAAACTACATAGACAAGAAAGTGGTTCCACGAATTACAGTCCAGCCCCCCAATAGAATAGTATGCGGCCTATAAAGATTATGTTAATAAAGTATATGTAACAGGACAAATTACCTATAGTGTAATTTAAATAAAAGCAGTATAGTAAAAATTGTGTATGAAATCTGATCCTAACAATGAAAAATTAAAACCCAGATAAAAGCAAAAATCCAGGAAATAGAGACAACAAAATATGGCCTCCTTGAACTATAACAACAGAAGACAGTTTTATTTTTTCTATTTTTATGGGCCTTCTAATTTCATTTAATGAGCACATATGTTCTATAATGAGAAAAACAAGACAATACCATTTTAAATAGTATTGAAAAGTTGAGGCCTCATTGAACTAAGCATATCATCATATAAGGGACTCCCTTCTTGGGTGGGATGTTTCTTTCAAGTAACGAGACTTGAACATATCTTTTGGGGGGACAATATTCAACCCACTACATTGGGAGTAGGGATTGAGGGGTAGTGCTTGGTCTAATATGGAGAAGTCAAGGGAACTTCTTTGAAAAAAAAAATATATCCTTTGTTTTCTGAGGGGTGAGTTGAGATCAAGCAGGAGTTGCAGATCAAGGCAGCAGGACCCACTGGGATGAAGGCCCTTGAAGGACATGCTGAAAGCCAGATGGCGTGACTAGAGACTGAAAAGGACTGCAAAACTTGAGGCTGGTTGAGGCAGAGGCCCATTAAGGGAAGCCACCATATGCATTGAGGGAAGCCACTGAGAGCTTCAGGAAGGAACAGTGGAGAGGGTAACCGGTGGGTGCAGGGGGGTGCACTGTGAACAGCTTGTGTGAATGCAGGTACCATGGCATCCTGGCCTAGGATGTCAGCTCAAGAATCAGAGAGAATTAGAGGACTGGGGATATGTTTTAGGTATAGAAACCACAGAAGGAGTATGGTTTCAAGGGCATCAGTCAGGTTTTGGATTTTATGTCTGGATGGATTTTGGTGCCATCCACTGGGGCAGAGAACCCAGAACTAGAACCAGACTTGGGGTAAAGACAATAAATTCGGCAATTACTTTGGGGTGAGGGCATTAAGGGTGGTGGAGATAAATCCCAACGGGGTGTATTATCATAAAGCTCCACTGAGGAAGCAGGTGTCGACTATGTCTCAAATACTTTCCAGAAATCAAAGTTAAGCATATTTGCAAGAGCACAAGGGAAGGGACATTCCCAACAGAGGGAGCAGCCAGAGCCAAGTTCTGGAAGCCCTTAGCATTTTTGTCCATTTTCCTGTTAGGCAGGTTTGCACTGAAGTTTACCAATACATGCAAAAGTGTGCACAATTCGGGGCGCCTGGATGGCTCAGTGGGCTAAGCCTCTGCCTTCAGCTCAGGTCATGATCCCAGAGTCCTGGGATTGAGTCCCGCAAAGGGCTCTCTGCTAGGCAGGGAGCCTGCTTCCTCCTCTCTCTCTCTCTGCCTGCTTCTCTGCCTACTTGTGATCTCTCTCCGTCAAATAAATAAAATGTTTTTTAAAAAAAGTGTGCACAATTCACAATAACACATGTCTACAAAGTTTAACAACACAGATTATCTGCGATCTTGCAGCAGAGGTCCATTTAAAAAACTTCTTTTCTCTTTAACTGTTTCTAGTCTCTGATCCAAAGCTATCGTGAATTCTTCTTAGAGGCAGATTGGGAAGAAAAACTCATTACACGTGTAAACATGCTTGGTAAGAGAAAGCGGGGTTATAATTATGATAGAAACAGTGTGACTAGAGAAGAATGGTACTCACAGTTGGAAAACCACCATAATTTGTACTGAATTAGAAGGTTGCAATGAGAGAGGAGGACTAGAACATGTCACCGGTTCCCAGTCTGGGTGTATTGTTGGCGATTAAATTTAGAAGCAATCCTTGATTGTGCAGGAGTGAGTTCCATTTTGGACATTTTAGGTTCTAGGCTCCTACCCAAGATGGAAATGTCTAGAAGGACAGAGGACAGAAAAGAGGAATCCATGGGTGCAGAAAACACGAGGGAGATCCCGACTGGAGAGAGATTGGTGAGCCTGCGTACGGTAGTTGACGTTCTTGGCTAAGAAGGGGTTACTTGGAAGGAAACGTCCAGGATCTGTGTTTTAGTTGTTGTTATTGTTGCTTTTCCTTCCTAAAGAAATGTAAGTAACGGGCGTGCCTGCTCTGCTGTTGAAAATGTGGTTTTGGAGCAAGAAAGATTGATCAAAGCTGGAGGTGTGGCTTTGGGTCTTGTCGATGTTTGGGGAGTCACTGAAGCTCTGGGCTGGGCTGAGATGGTCCAGGGATGTGAGGCCAGAGGAGTGAGTCTGTGCAGCCTTAGGGAGTGGAGCTGAGGACAGGGGACCCCAGCTCCACCTCTGTGGCCCCAGGCTGATTAGGTCAGGGGGGATGGAGAGAACCCAGGGGGTACCACGGACAGGGTTACATCCTGAGTGCTTTCCAGATGCCCCCAGCCAATTGCAGGTAATTAGGAGGCCGTCTTTCTTTCTCTCTCTCAGGAACCCTAACACAAACTGTCTGAACCACAGCAATTGAGTCTGAGCATATCAAAAAGGAAAGCAAAGAGGGACCCCATGAAATATGTGTGGTTCGTGGCTTGTGGGGCTATGGATGGTGTGTGGTGGGGAGGGCTGCTTAAGAGAAAGGGACTTGCTTCTAATCAATGTGCTAATCCAGGACATAAGTTCCCCCTTCCCTCTCCCTCATTTAATTTCCCCGGGGTTCAGTCCTTGCCTCCCCCCACCCCCACCTGCCCCCTCTTCATACTGGTTGAATGAAAATTTGGCCCATTTTTTTTAATATAGATACATTAAAAAACAGACACTGATCTTCAAAGAAGCCTGCAATTTTGCCGGCGACGGAATGTTTATAGCCACAATTTGTTTGGTTCTGATAAAATGCACATGCCCCCTTATTCCACTTTATTTAACTTCCCAAGCCAGGCTTGCTTCATGCATGGGCCTGCACCCTTCCCAGTCAGCAAAGCAGAGGGAGGCAGAGAGGGAGGGAGGGAGAGAGAGAGAGAGAGCGAGAGAGAAAGGTGAACATCCTTTCCCAGAACTGTGGCTACATCTGTCTGTGGGTATTCTGGAATATCTGGGCCAAGAAGTGGCAGAATCTGATGTGGCAGAAGGGGGCACAGCTCAGGAGGCAGGACAACTGGCCAGAGGGACATTTCAGACCCTCTCTTACACCCTATCAAAGAGAAACAGCAGCCTGTGCACTTCTAGCTGGAGCTCAGGTGGGCTCTCCCTCATTCATGCAGGGAGATTGTGTGCCCAAGGTCAGCGAGTCCGGAAGCCAGGAAGTCAGGGGTTTCAATGTCAGCTTAGTTGCTTTCTTGCTGTATGACCTCGAAATAAACTTTCTCTCAATTGGTTTTCTGCCATTTCATGCCCAGGGCCAACCCTCCCTTCTGCAGGATGGTTAGGAGATTGACTGGACGGGTGCGCCTGTGGGGCAGAGGGTGACAGGGAGGGGGCCGAAGGTGGAATGTTTGTGGGAGGGGGACCAGGAAGTCAGAGGGGGCATCCCTGTACACAGGCGTGAAGAAGTAGCTTTGCTGGGGGGAGAGGAAGTTTGGAGGGACTGGGGTATGCTGTACAAGGAAGGAGCTAGAGGTAAGGAGGCTGGTAGAACAAGATGCTAAGTTGTGGTCCACGCTCAGGGCTTTGAGCTTTATCCTGCAGGCCGTGGAGGAGGTTTGGAGACTCTAAGTTAAGGACCATCATGTTTAGACTCGGTCCTAGAAATCTGACCATTAGCAGCATGGTAGCCCCACCAGAGGGGTGAGAGAAAGAGGGAGAAAGCTAGGAA
>PISX010020784.1:0-35053 GCA_004024625.1 Mellivora capensis | reverse complement strand
TTGCTGTGCAGAAGCTTTTGATCTTGATGAAGTCCCAAAAGTTCATTTTTGCTTTTGTTTCCTTTGCCTTTGGAGACATATCTTGAAAGAAGTTGCTGTGGCTGATATCAAAGAGGTTACTGCCTATGTTCTCCTCTAGGGTTCTGATGGATTCCTGTCTCACGTTGAGGTCTTTTATCCATTTCGAGTTTATCTTTCGATCTTGAGTTTATCTTTCGATTTCGAGTAAGTCTCGAAATGACTTACTGGCTTTGATGAAGTAAGTCACCTTATGGAAAGGCCCATGCAGCAAGGAACTGAGGACAGCTTCTTCTCAACCGCACAGGGGCTGAGGCCCTCAGTCCAATAGACAACAAGGTATTGAATGCTGCTAACAACGATGGGAACTTTAGTAGATCCTTCCGCAGTCAAACCCTAGATGAGAGCCCAGCCCAGCCCTGATTAGACCTGATGGCAGCCTTGTGAGAGACCCTGAAGCAGAGGACTGAGCTAAGCCATCCCAGATTCATGACCAAGAGAAGCTATGACCTAATAAATGAGTAATTTTAAAAAATATTTTATTTATTTATTTATTTAGAGATTGAGAGAGAGAGGGAGAGTGGAGAGCAGGGGGAGGGGCACGGAGAAAAGGGGAGAGAGAATCTCAAGTGGGGCTTGCTCTCAAGACCCTGAAATCATGACCTGAGCCGAAATCAAAAGTCAGACACTTAACTGACTGAGCCACCTAGGCGTCCCTATAAATGAATAATGTTTTAGCCCTTTAACAAATGAGTGATATTTTACGTTACTCAGTTTGTGGTAATATTGTTACACAGCAATATATAACTTATAAAACTACAGTGTAAGAAATACCACTTTTCATTATTTTTCTCAATTAAATTAAATCCTTTGGGCTCTTATCTATCAGGGTTGGTAATTCAATCATAGTTATTTTTAGAGGGCCCTACCTCATTCTTTATAAAAGAACCCAAGGCTTATGTAACTTAGGAAAACTGATGTGGAGAAGAAAGTTATAGGGAGTCCTGATAGAGAGTCCTCCGTCCATTGATTTGCTGCTGAAACACACATTGTCCCTCCTTAAACTCCATTCAAGGGTGGTTGCCTCTGCTGAAGATAGCATCTACTCCCTCTGCCGAATTTGGCAGCTGGAATTTTCACTACAGGGAAGATTACAGCTTAGTGCTCAGTCCCCAGATACACAGAAAGGCACGCTCAACAACATTCTTGCTGCGTCCAGGCCACTGTGAGAAAGCAGAATGAGGAGCCCCACAGCTAGAGGACCTAGCACAGCCTAACTGCCCACTCTGGATATAATCCATCTCTGCTCCAGTCCCTTCTCTCTTAATACCGGAAGTTCTCCTCTTTTAGGCGAACTCAGCAAGTCTCCAAAAACAATGTTTTCTTAACTAGGTGAGGGAAGCCTAGACTCTACCAAATAGAACACAAAGTCCTGGCTACCCTCCCCTCTCCAACCCTCAGGCTCTTCCCGAGAAAGTGAGGAAGATTCTTTTGTGAAGATTCTCATTCTTTTGTGAAGATTCTATAGCAATTTAAATAATTTAAATTTAAATAATTTAATGTAAATATTATTTAATTTAATAATTTAATAATAATATAATAATTTAATACTTTAAACATTTATTTATTTATTTATTTATTTATTTATTTATTTATTATTTAATTTGTCATTTAGGTTGCTTGCCACACCATCAGGACAAGATGAAAACACTTCATCATGAAGTTCTCACTATTGTGAAAGATTCTGTTTTCACAAAACAAAACAAAACAGCACTCTTCTTAGCTCTAAATTCTACAGGAGATTTTCTTTTTAAGAATAAAAAGGAAATAAAAGGAGAAAAAAAAAGAGATAAAAGGGACACAGCATTACGATTTGTAAGTTCTGGTCTACTTAAAGTCCAGCGGTAAGTGAAACCCTCATGTCAGGGCCCCTGGGCCTCTGTTCAGGTGTAGTATTTTGAGATAAGGAGAAGACTGAATATTGTGGCAAAAACCATATTGTGGAGGGACTTGCTGGCACTATAAAAGGGATAGATTAAAACTGAACCAAATGTAGACATTTATATTTCACAAATAAAAAAAAAATCTGTACTATTTATCACTGTGGTCTTGGCTGTTCTAGTTTCTGATCTCCTTTAATTTTTTTTTCTTTGAAATGCATTGGACAGCATTACAAATTGTCTACTTCATCAAATCTGGGTTCTTCCACAAAGATACGAATGTAGTTTTTCGGCAGTTCAAATATTTCCCCCCTTTTTCCTTCTGCCATTATCTCTGTAATGCTGTATTAGTTAATCCTCCCGCTCAAAAGCAAAGAAAGACAATCCAACGACTTCCTCCTCCAACTTACTTACAGGAAAGAATAGAAACAATTCTATCAACTCCAGCTGGGGCAGCAAAATGCCAAGAAGCTTCTCTTAGATTTTTGAATTCTGTGTGACCGTCACTGTAGGTGCTTTCCAACAATTTCTTTTTATTTTTCTTGAATTCTGTTTTTGCTACAAAAACCTTCAATTGTCTAACACTGGTGACATTTAGTAAATCTTAGCCAAGTTTCATTCCAATTCAGTCGCCTGGAAGGTTTCAGTGACCCTGGAATAAGCTTTTGTAAAGCCTGTTTTGTGCAATGGGAAATTGCTCAAGGAAGTATGAGTCAGCCCCCCCCCTTCCAGTAAAACAGATTGATTTATTTCTTTTTATTTCAAGATGGAAACAGAAAGCAAACCAAAAACATATGACCATCACCCTTGCTCCTACTGCAGGACAAGTTAAATCTGCAGCATTGTAAAAAGCAGTGTTTGCCTCAGGGAAGTGTCTGTCTCTGACAGCACCCAAGGTCATTGTAGCTGGTAAGCCGGCAAGTTTTTTATTTTAAAAATTATCCCCTTAATATGTATTAGGAAAGTATGACAACGTATTAACCTATCATTTCATGGATATTATTATTTCAGATTAGGCTAAACAAAAAAGCTCCAAGAAAAATATGAAATAAATGATAACATGATTGTCATGCGAATCCTCAAAGTGGTACATGAGCAATGGTGTACAAACAGTTGATGGTTAAGAAACATTGTCCAATTAAAATGTACAGGGATTTGTCAGGATGGCTCAGTCGGTTAAACGTCAGACTCTTGGTCTCGGTTCAAGTAGTGATCTCAGGGTCATGAGATTGAACCCCATTTTGGGCTCCGTGCTCTGCTTAAGACTCTCCCTCTGTCCCCCCCCCCTCTAAAATAAGTAAGTTTTTAAAAAGAAAAAAAAAGATGAAACTGTTTTGAAACCAGTATCCCTGCGAAGCTGCTCTGAGCTTTAGGCAAGTCCACAAACCTCTCTGAAACTCGTTGTCTTCATCTGTAATTTAAGGAGAGTTCCTACTTTACAGTTTTTTTGAGAGAAACCAGCTACTGAGTTTAAAGCAGAGTTTTATAGTGAGCATACTGTATACTCATTAAATGGTAGACATCTTTATCTGATTCCTCGTGACTCTGTTTATTGTCACTTATCTTAGGTAAAAATCTTGTAGCCGCAAAGCCAGTAACCAGCTCTCCTGCCCAACATTAGTGTCAGAAAATACAGGTGCCCCTGAGAAACAGGGGACCTAATGAATAGGGCACTGTTTCAGGAATCAGGATATCTGGCTTTCATCCTGGACTTACTGCAGCCAGTGACTTAACTTGAAAAGCAACTATGAAAACAAGCCTTGTGCCTGAAAAAATAAACCATCTCACTCTTTTCTTGATATGTTTGATTGCCATGGGATTGTTTTCAGAATTAGGGGAATATGGCTCAAGTTCAGTTCAGGTCAACAAACCTGAACTGTTTTTTTTTTTTTTTCAGGACTTGAGCTGTGTCAGGCACTGTGCTAGTTCTTGGATATAAAAATGAATAAGCCAAGATTCTTGAGCTTTCATCCACTCATTCAATAAATGTTTATGGAGTACCTAGTACATAATAGAAACCTTGTAAGGCCTGAGGAATCAAACAAAAAGAGTTACTGCATTGAAGGAATTTATAATATAGAGAAAGTTATAGACAGTGATGTATTAATACATGTTTAAGAACTAGCTCACTACAAAATAAATTTAAAAAGTGTGCATGTATTAAATTTTATTAAGATAAAGAATGTGTAGCCAGAATTTATAAATAATAATATACACTTTATTATGAAGTCATTATAGCCAGTCAGTTCTCACTAAATGATTTTGTTGATTTTTGCGGAACTTTTAAATCCATGGCAGACCTATGGCTGTAATTGACAAATGAGTGTGGTTGCACCTGAATGTTGGTCAATATTTTAAGTTAGAGATTAAGGTGAAATGGAACAAGGGAGAAGAATGTCACTTGTTTGACAATGACTGAGTGATTTCTTCTTGAATGAGATAATAGTTTTCAAATACTGAAAGAATATACATTCATTTTTTGTGTGCTATTGACAACCTAACTCCTACAGACAAAACACACTTTTAATTTTAATTTGTTTTTTTTTAAGATTTTATTTATTTATTTGACAGACGGAGATCACAAGTAGGCAGAGAGGCAGGCAGAGAGAGGGAGAGGGAAGGAGGCTCCCTGCTGAGCAGAGAGCCCGATGCGGGGCTCGATCCCAGAACCTTGGGATCATGACCTGAGCCGAAGGCAGAGGCTTTAACCCACTGAGCCACCCAGGCGCCCCAAAAATGTTTTGTTTTAAAAGTGGGAATTGAGAGTAGAGGAGGAGGAACAATGTAGTGCTTTATTTCATTGTAAGTATTATAGTAGTATTTGATTTTTAAAGTTCTGTACAAAAATATTGTTTTAGTTTTTATTTTATTTTTTAGGTTTTATTTTATTTATTTATTTGAGAGAGAGAGAGAGAGAGAGCATAAACAGGGGGAGGAGCAGAGGGAGAAGCAGACTCCCTGCTGAGCAGGGAGCCTGTTGCCGGGCTCCATCCCAGGACCCTGGGATCATGACTTGAGTGAGCCAAAGGCAGACAGACGCTTAACTGACTGAGCCATCTAGGTGCCCTGATAAATTATTGTTGTAAATAAAGAAGTAAGAGGCACCCAATTGCCTTCTTTTTGTTTTTTTTTTCAAATAATCTTTTTCAATTAGCAATAATCGCGCCTCAGGTAAACCTCATTAGCTATGATACTGCCACTGCACAAAGCTTGAAAATAGAATTCTATTTTGAAAATAGAGAGAATGCAGTGAGGAAAGTGATAGTGGCGTGTGAGGGAAAGCTTCAACCATAATGGTATGGTGTACTGGAGAGTGATAATTACCACCACTGTTACAAAAATAATCACATCCTTCAGTGTTACAAAGAAAAACCAGAGGGGGTTGCCTGGGTGGTGCAGTCGGTTAAGTGGCTGACTCTTGGTTTTGGCTCAGGTTGTGATCTTAGGGTCATGAGATCGATCCCCGCATTGGGCTCTGCACTCAGCATGAAGTCAGCTTAAGACTCTCTCTACCCCAGGGTTCCTGGGTGGCTCAGTTGGTTGGGTATCTGCCTTTAGTTCAAGTCATGATCCAAGAGTCCTGGGATTGAGTCCCAAATCAGGCTCCTTGCTCAGTAGAGAGCCTGCTTCTCCCTCTGCCTGCCACTCTCTTTCTCTCTCCCTCTGACAAACAAATAAATAAAATCTTAAAACAAAACAAAACAAAACAAAAAAAACTTTCCTTCTTCCTCTGCCTCGCTGCACTTTAAAATAAATCTTAAAAAATTATGAAACATTTATGGTGTACTAGTATTTCTTAAAAAAAAAAAAAGAAGAAAAACAAGGGGGAATTGTGGACCCTTATAATAAGGGTTCTCAATCCCCTCTGGGGTTTGTGGAGGATTTCCATACAAGCTTACAGTTCAGCCAAAGAGACAGATTATAAGCAGATAATTTCAACACAGGTGGTAAGTAGAAATGATAGAAGTATACATAGAGGGGCTTGGAGCACAGATTGAGCATTTAGCCCAATCTGCATATGTCAGGGACTTCTGGATGAAAGAATGGTTAAAGATGTGCAGGAGGGTAATGAAAGATGTGGAACAATCATCAAAAGTTTCTGAAAGGTTTTGAACCTTTACGTGCATAAGTTGAAAGGTTCTAGACAAATGTTTTAACATTTGTTAAAAGACAAATGTTTTAATCAGAATCATATATGGCTTTAATATTTTAATATCTCTTTATAGATTTGGTAAAAAGGGAAAAAAGATCAAATAATAGTAATGTTTATAACCAACTAGTATGGAAAAACCTTAATTTATTTGAGCATTACCACATTTTTTTCTTTCAAGTTATATTCCTTCTCTTGCCCTGGAGTTATAAGAAAGTAGGAGAATGCAGGGGTATTTGGAAATTTTCACCCTAATCATATTCCTTTTTTTTTTTAACTTTAAAACATTTATTTTAACCTTATTCACTTACTATATTTCTTGGAATGGGGATATATGCATTATTTACCAATAAAATCTTTTTTCTTTTTTTTTCCAATAAACTCTCAATGCCTTAATTTACAATTACCATTTATTTGCAGAATTTTAAAAACCATCCCATTTAAATGGAAAAAAAAATGTACAGGGGTGCCTGGGTGGCTCAGTCATTAGGTGTCTGTCTTTGGTTCAGGTCAAGACCCCGAGGTCCTAGGACGGAGCCCCGAGTCACCTTGGCTCCCTACTCAGCAGGAAGCCTGCTTCTCCCTCTCCCACTCCCCCTGCTTGTGTCCGTCTCTTGCTGTGTCTCTCTCTGTCAAATAAATAAATAAAATGTACAAAAAATGATCTTTCTTTTGCCCTTATAATTCAAAGTAAATTCAAATTAACATGGTGGTTTTCTTTTCTTTTCTTTTTTTAACATATAAAGAGAGTGCACATGAACAGTTTGGGGGAGAAGAAAGGGTGAGGCGAAGAGAGAGAATCTTAAGCAGGCTCCAGGCTCAGCACAGAGCCCGACCCGTGCTCTATCTCATGACCCTGAGATCATGACCTGAGCAGAAAACAAGAGTTCCATGCTCAACTGACTGAGCCACCCAGGTGTCCCATAGCAATCTTTTTAACTAAAAATTCAGTGGCAGTTTTGTAAGTTTAACAAAATGGCCACATTCTTAAGTTTAATTCCATTGGTAACACTGACTCTTCACACTAGTTTGATTGAACTAAGAAGTTATAGCTGCTAGCCAATGAAAAACATGTTAAAAGAACTCTAGTCGTGTTCGTAACTATTATCTGGGGCTCTCTAGGTTTCCTTCAGTCTGGCTCTTTATTCAGATTCCTTCTCCAGCAGCTTCTGGCCTTTGCCTTCTCTTTCTGGCCATGTGTTTCATTGCCTCCTGGACTTGATGAAATCTGCCTTCCTTACTTTGACCCGTGGCCTAGAATCTCACTTAGCCCAGCCCCATGCAACCATGGGAAAAGACTTCACTCTCTTCAACCAGTCCCCTGCTCAAGTTTGTTTGAAGATAATCTTTAGGATTTGGAAAAATATAGTCTACCCATAATTCTCTATGCAGTGGAATTGTTAGTGATTCTTATTCTTTTTTTTTTTTTCAAACTTGTTCTTGTATTTCCCTAATAAACATGAGAAGGAGCAAGAGTAACATTTTAAATTTGTATGATGGGCTTCTGCCTTTCATATCCTCTTCAACCAGGGCAATTCGACTTCTCTGTGTTTTATTTCTTAACTTCCATAGTAAGATTTTAACAAAGGACTCCTTCGTAAAAACAATGTTTTTCAGATCACATGTGCTTAGAGTATTTAATTTAATCTTCAAAACAACCCAGCAAGGCTGATAGTTCATTTTTTAAAATCCTACTTGAGAGATAAGGATATGAAAGCAACAAAATATTGATTGAGCCTCTTTTATACAGCTAGTTAGTTTTACATCCAGCATTAGAATTCAGGGCAGAAGTAGTTATGGTGCAGGTTGCCTGGGAATTCACGTGGTAGTTTCTTGTGGTTGCCAGCATATGAACACCAAATTAGATTTTTTTTTAAAGATTTTATTTATTTATGTGACAGACAGAGATCTTAAGTAGGCAGAGAGGCAGGCAGAGAGAGAGAGGAGGAAGCAGGTTCCCTGTGGAGCAGAGAGCCCGATGTGGGGCTCGATCCCAGGACCCTGGGATCATGACCTGAGGCAAAGGCAGAGGCTTTAACCCACTGCGCCACCCAGGCACCCCCCAAATTAGATTTTTAATATCCACAATATTCATATCTCTCCTCAATCCTGCTGGGGTCATCAATACCACATTACCCTGCCAGAGGATCAGTGGTTCCAACTCCGATGCTTTGGTAATTTTTAAAAAATTAATAATTGGGATTTGTAAACTAGCAAAAGATTTTTTTATTTAAATGCATGAATTCATTTATAGGAAAAATCTTGCAGAGACATAAAATTTAAAATCCAATAAAGGAATGACCTTTGTTGTGGAAAAACAAAAGAAAGGAAGAAATCAGGTCTTTTCTGGAAAATCTGGGACATCAAATTATTAGGCATAAAATGTTTCTCCCTAGGGACATAGGTCACTTTCAATATTTGCCAAAGCATTAGATCAGCCAGGCATTGGGAAACATTTGTAAGCTTTAATAACTGAGCTGTTTCAATATGTTTTGGTAGAAGTTTAAAATCTCTCTGGCCCCATTTTATTAAACATATACCTTTAGCTATACAATATCTCTCTCCTAGGATATTACTGAGAGAATAACCATCTACTTAACAATTTTTATTGTGCCTGCAGTATATGTACATGTGTATAGCTGTTACATTGCACAAATGCAATGATTAGAGCTCTGGAAAGGGAGTTGGAGAAAGAGGAGGAATTTGTAATCTGAGCAGGATAGGACTTAATTATTTAACTGGTTAAAAGTGTGTCAATCTCCTCTGCCTTGCAAATAAACTGGAACCCAAAGGTAAACTTTAAATAAAAACCAGAAACTCTGGGGTCAATTAAGGAGACATTTAAGGCATTAAAAACAAATAGTTGAAACAATTTTTTTGTAGAATAATCAGAATATACGGGTACTTTTTAAAAAAGATATATTGGGGACGCCTGGGTGGCTCAGTTGGTTGGACGACTGCCTTCGGCTCAGGTCATGATCCCGGAGACCAGGGATCTAGTCCCGCATCGGGCTCCCAGCTCCACGGGGAGTCTGCTTCTCCCTCTGACTTTCTCCTTGCTCATGCTCTCTCACTGCCTCTCTCTCAAATAAATAAATAAAATCTTAAAAAAAAAAAAAAAAAGGGACGCCTGGGTGGCTCAGTTGGTTAAGTGGCTGCCTTCTGCTCGGGTCATGATCCCAGCGTCCTGGGATTGAGTCCCACATCGGGCTCCTTGCTCAGCAGGGAGCCTGCTTCTCCCTCTGCCTCTGCCTGCCACTCTGTCTGCCTGTACTCACACTCTCTCTCTCTCGCTCTCTCTCTGACAAATAAATACATTAAAAAAAAATAAATAAAAATAAAAATAAAAAAGATATATTGATTTTGGGGCGCCTGGGTGGCTCAGTGGGTTAAAGCCTCTGCCATCAGCTCAGGTCATGATCCCAGGGTCCTGGGATCGAGCCCCGCATCAGGCTCTCTGCTCAGCGGGGAGCCTGCTTCCTCCTCTCTCTCTCTGCCTGCCTCTCTGCCTACTTGTGATCTGTCGGATAAATAAATAAAATCTTAAAAAAAAGATATATTGATTTTATTTTAGAGAGTGTGATCCAGGGGAGGGGAAAGAGAGGGAGAAAGAGAACCTCAAGTAGACTCTGCACTGAGCATGGAGCCCGATGGGTTCAATCCCATGACCTTTAGATCATGACCTGAGCCGAAATCAAGAGCCGGACACTGAGCTACCCTAGCGCCCCTGTACATATACTTTAAAAAAAAGAAAGAGAATAAAAACTACCTGAACTCTATCAACCAGAGATAAGAATTACTAACATTTTAAGATGAATCTTTCCATACTTTATATGTATATATACATATGTACAATAAAAAGCTAGACATACTGGTTTATAACTTGCCTTTTAAGATTCATCAATATCATAAACATATTTCTATGTCAAATAAGAAACTAAAATGTCACGTTAGTTACTATGTAGTATTTTATCAGACTATTTTACCAAAATTTGCACAATCTTTGTCTTGTTACTCATTTTTGGGATTTATATATATATATATTTTTAAAGATTTTATTTATTTATCTGAGAGAGAGGCAGTGAGAGAGCATGAGTGAGGAGAAGGTCAGAGGGAGAAGCAGACTCCCCGTGGAGCTGGGAGCCTGATGCGGGACTCAATCCCGGGTCTCCGGGATCATGACCTGAGCCGAAGGCAGTCGTCCAACCAACTGAGCCACCCAGGCGTCCCTGGGATTTATATTTTTAAAATATTTTATTTGTTTATTTAAGAGAAAGAGTGATCAGGGGGAGGAGCAAAGGGGTAGAGAGAGGAAAGAGAATCTTGAGCAGACTCCCTGCTGAGTGAAGACCACCCCCCCCACCTGGGCTTCATCTCATAGCCCTAAGATCATGACATGAACCAAAATCAAGAGTTGGATGCTTAACTGACTGAGTCACCCAGGCACTCCTCATTTCTAAAATTTATAGATATTAAAATGATAGACATTTTCTTTTTTTGTTTGTTTGTCTTTTTTTTTTTTTTTAATGAAAGACATTCTTATAACCAAAATCTTTGGACTCCTTTGTTAGTTCTTAAAGATAAACTCTGGGAAGTAAAATTATAAGGTGTATTGGTTAAGATTCTTTGGTTGTAAACAACAGAAATCTGGCCACAACTAGCTTAAGGAACAGGGAAGAACTGATTGATTCACATCATCCAATAATTGTTTAAAAACCTTTAGAAGTTTTGTTCATTGGAAACTATAAGGATACATTTATCATTTATTTCCCAAGTTGGAACACACAGGCTTAAAGAAAACTATAAAGATTTTTGTGTATTTCCACTTTAGTTCCTTATATCCATACTCTGATCAATGCTCAGCTAAGCAATAGAGGTAGACCTCTCTAGATCTTCAGAGTACACTCTCTGTGCAATGATCTCTTCTTTGGTATGCTGCCCTGAAAACTCCAGCCGCCTTTCCTCTCATGGTCCCAGCTCTATCTTCTCAACTCAGAGAGACCATGAGGCTCCACCTGGCTTCCGCCTCCTTGCAGTGCAGTATGGAACTCTCTCCAGACAATAAGTAGGGATATTCATAAGGCTCACTTTGTTTATTTCCTCTCTTTAGAAATCATACTGGGTTTTTTTTTTTTTTTAAGATTTATTTATTTATTTTAGAGAGAGATAAAGAAGAGGGAGAGAGCAAAGGGAGAAGCAGACTCCTCATTGAGCATGGAGCCTGACATGGCTCAATCTAACAACTCTGAGACCATGACCTGAGTGGAAATCAAAAGTCAGATGCCCAACTGAATGAGCAACCCAGGCATCCCCCCCCCCTTTTTTAAAGCAATCTCTACCCCCAACATGGGGCTTGAACTCATGACCCAAGATCAAGAGTTGTATGCTCTACCAACTGAGCCAGCCAGGTGCCCTGAAATCATACTGTCTTGTATTGCCTGATGTCCAGTGTCTAAAAACCATTTTTTCTTATATTTTGTCTGCTTTTTTTTTATTGTTTTGGAAGGAAATGTGAATGTGGTCCCTGTCACTTCATCTTTGTCCAAAGAAAAGTCTCTATCTCAACATTTTTAGAGTACCTGTCATGTGCCAGCACTTGGGATCCCCAGTAGAACACATGACCAAGCTACAGAAAGGTCAGAATTTGAGCTGCCTCCATGGAAAGCAGCGCCCAGGGATATAAATTCTCTCTGATTTTAAGATCTCTGTCTCTCTATCTCTATTTCTTTCTCCCTTTCCATATCTTATGTCTCTATCTTTTTGCACATTGGTGTTAATTTTTCCTTCTTTAGATGTCTAATTCATGAAGATTAACAGGCAAAGAGACTTGAAATTGTATTCTTTCAAGCTTAGTTGTTTTAGAAAAAGGTAAACCTCTTTTTCTCAGCTTCATTATGAAAACTCTCTAGGAAGGAATAATAAACCCATCCCTTGGATGAATCACTCTGGTAGGGAGGTTAGGAACTTAAACTGACCCAGTCTAGAGCATGTGCCTTACATTTGTGACCAGGGATCTGGAATCTCTTACAAAACAGGGTCACAGGGGAACCATCAGGTGAACAGCCATCACAATTTATTATGTTTACAATCCTGGGTATACTTTTTTGTTTTGTTTTGTTTTAGAGAGAGATAGAGAATATGAGTAGGGAGAGGGGAAGAAGGAGAGAGAAAGAGAGAGAATCTCAAGCAGACTCTGTGCTGAGCAATGAGCCAGATACAGGGTTTTATCCCACAACTCTGACTGAGATCATGACCTGAGCCAAAAATCAAGAGTCAGACCCTTAATGACTGAGTCACCCAGGAGCCCCAGTGGGTATACCATTTTTTTGATATTTACAAAAACTACTTTAAAGTAATTTCCGGGATGCCCATGTGGCTCAGTCGGTTAAGCATCTGCCTTTGGCTCAGGTCATGATCCCAGAGTCCTGGGATTGAGTCCTGCATCAGGCTCCTTGTTCAGTAGGGATCCTGCTTCTCCCTCGGCCTGACGTTCCCCCTGTTTGTGCTCTCGCTTTCTCTCTCTGACAAATAAATAAATAAAATCTTTTTTAAAAAAGTCCAACTTTAACACATTTGCCAATGAGTAGCATTAAAGAGTCAGATGCTCATCTAGTATAGTGCATAGAGAAGCTAAGTTAGAAGGACACTTAACATTTGATTAGTGAATATGGTTCAGAAAAGAAATACACTACAGAAAAACATATGAGGGTCCTGAAGAACAACAGTGAACTCTAAAGGGTTTCTTTCTTTCTTTCTTTCTTTCTTTCTTTCTTTCTTTCTTTAAAAGATTTTATTTATTTATTTGACAGACAGAGATCACAAATAGGTAGAGAGGCAGGCAGAGAGAGAGGGGGAAGCAGGCGCCCCACTGAGCAGAGAGCCCGATGCGGGGCTGGATGCGGGGCTCTATTCCAGGACCCTGGGATCACGACCTGAGCCAAAGGTAGAGGTTTCAACCCACTGAGCCACCCAGGCGCCCCCTAAAGGGTTTCTAAAGGGAAACATTTACAAAGGTGGTTAAAAGGGCACCTGGGTGGCTCAGTCATTAAAGTGTCTGGCTTAGGTTTAGGTCATGATCCCATGGTCCTGGGATTGAGCCCCCATTGAGCCCTGCATCGGGCCCCCTGCTTCTGTCCCTCTCCCCCTGCTTCTGTTCCCTCTCTCGCTGTCTCTCTGTCAAATAAAAAAAATAAAAATCTTCAAAAAAAAAAAGCAGTTTAGAAAACATACAAAAAGAACTTTATGACAAGGTAGGGAAATCTTTCCTCATTCATGTACCCACCCAGGAAATTTTTTTTTTTTAAGATCTTATTTATTTATTTGAGAGAGAGAGTATGAGAGAGAGAATGAGCATGAGAAGTAGGAAGGTCAGAGGGAGAAGCAGACTCCCTGCCAAGTAGGGAGCCTGATATGGGACTCGATCCTGGGACTACAGGATCATGACCTGAGCCAAAGGCAGTTGCTTAACCAACCAAGCCACCCAGGCATCCCATCCACCCAGGAAATTCTTAAGATATCTAGGCTAACTGTGTCAAAGTTGGGCAAGAAAAAACTTTAATCTTGGAGTCATCTTTGAATAGTCTCTCGGCTTATTATTCTCTCAGCCAGTTAATTATCAAGTCCTATCTATTCTCTCAACCCTCTTTGGCCTCTCATTATTTAAGTCATCTATTGCTTGGATTACTGCAAAGGTCTTCTAGCGGGCTTTCTGAATCATGTCTTGCTGCCTATGATGGGATGCTTGTGCTTACTGCCCAGCAGCCATTTCCACTTCTTCTCTGTAGCTGCACCCAAAAATCTCTTTTTGGGAAAAATTCTTCTCTCTTACTCTGAACCATATAATTTTGGAGAGATTAATTTCACCTTCAGTTCCAGAAGTGGATTCTTGTGAGCTTAGCTACTTAGTGAATTTCTATTGAATTAATAAAATTGATTCACTTACTGAATTAGTGAATTAACCTATTTCTTCTGATCATACTGATTACTTTAGACCAATGAGACACAGTAAAATATTTGTTGGGGCTCTGGGAGCTAACATATTCTTCCTTTGAATCTCTATAGAAAAGTCATTTAAAAAAAAAAGAAACGTCATTTTCTTAGAGACAATTTCCCTAATTTCACAATTTTGGTATCCTCCCCTGTTATACACTCCTGTAACTACCTTTTGTAATACAAATACATTTGTAATTGTTTAAAATTTGCCTTCCTTTGAAAGAATATACGTTTCCTGGATGCAGGGTTTTCTATCATACTATCATTCTATCATTGCTATATTCCCAGAGTCTAGCGCAGGGCTTGGGACCAAATACACGGTGACCAAATCCATAGACTGAGAATGAACATGGAGTAGAGAGAAGGCAAGAAAGTGTATTTTAAGAACAAATGAGTATTTGACCAAACCTAATTTAAACATCAACCTAAAGCTACCTGATATTAAAAAATCTGAGTATTTTGGGCTAAATTCCAATTTAGACTGAGTTGAGAGAAGAAATGTGAAATCATAGAGGCCAAATATTGTGCCTTTCAAGTAAACTTTTAAAAAGTTTTCTTGTTTGGGGCGCCTGGGTGGCTCAGTGGGTTAAAGCCTCTGCCTTCAGCTCAGGTCATGATCCCAGGGTCCTGGGATCGAGCCCCGCATCGGGCTCTCTGCTCAGCAGGGAGCCTGCTCTCTCCCTGCCTGCCTCTCTGCCTACTTGTGATCTCTGTCTGTCCAATAAATAAATAAAATCTTTAAAAAGAAAAAAAAAGTTTTCTTGTTTGTTTATGAGTAGGCTCCACGCCCAGTGCAGAGTCCAATGTGGGGCTCCAACTCACAACTGTGAGGTCAAGAACTTAGCTGAGATCAAGAGTCAGACAGACACTCAATTGACTGAGCCACCCAGGTGTCGTCCCAAGCTTATTTATTTTTCTTAGTAATCTCTACACCCAGTGAGGGGCTTGAACTCACAACCCTGAGATCAAGAGTTGCACATTCTTCTTCTTCTTTTTTTAAAAAGATTTTATTTATTTATTTGACACAGAGAGAGAGACACACGAGCAGGGGGAGTGGGAGAGGGAGAAGCAGACTTCCCACTGAGCAGGGAGTCCGATGTGGGGCCTGATCCCAGGTCTCCGGGACCATGACCTGAGCCTCAGGCAGACACTTAACGACTGAGCCACCCAGGTGCCCCAAGAGTTGCACATTCTTCTGAGCCAGCCAAACGCCCCTCAAATAAACACTGACTACACTTTCCTTAATGAGCTCTGTGAACTCATCCATGTCTATGCTTGTGCATTGTCTATCATTTTGGTATTTTGTTACTCATTAATTTAATAAATATTTATTCACTATCTTCTTTATGTATGCAGTGCTATAGATGCTAGAGATGAATGAATAAAATGTGATCCTATAAGGAATTTACAGTCTAATTATAAAGATAGATGTGAAAATAAATAAATTATAACATTGTGGTAAGTGCTAGAAGAAGAAATTAGTGATTGTTTTCTTTAAATATATGGTATTATTAGTCAGGGTCTTTCAGTTGCAAGTGACAGAACCCCAATATCAGATGGCCTAAGCAGAAAATGGAATCTATTGACTTTTGTAATTAGGAATTCCAGAGAGATAGCTAAGCTGAGCTAGCTTAGCTCAATTAATATTGTTGGACTTCTCTATTCCTTTCTGTGTTTATGTCCTGCTGTTTAAGCTACATTTTCTTTTTCTGAAGATGGACTCTGAGGTAGATTGCTGTGGTGCACTGCCCAGATGCCACCTTTAAGATGGAAGCACTGATTTCTCCCTGGCTTTCGGCAGTGTTGGCTGCTGATGGCTCGAAGCTGAGTCTGTCTCTGGGAATTGCTCTTACACAAAGGGAGCACCTCATTGCATCTCATTATGCTTCCTCCCTGGGAGCAACTTGTGTCCAGACTGATCAATGAAGGGGTCCAAAGCCTGGCCTCTTGCCTTGATTCAAGACATTTCTGAAGGGCCATCTCAGCCTTAGAGCTACCCATGGGGTCAGTCAAAGAGTCTGAGGAACTTGAGAAGGTCTGACACTTGGCCAATCTATTCAATGAATAACAGGGTTGAATTTATTTTTAAATTCTGGTTATAGAGGAAAAAATGGAGAGAAGTAAAGAGGAGGAAATATGAAGTAAAATCAAAAGACTGTTCTAATTAAAGACGAAGAGCCTTGCCCTGTGACTTCTCCTTGAGATTCTACAGATCTTCATTAAGTGCTTCTGTGTAAGTGGGTCTTTGTAAAGTAATGAAGAGACTGGGCTTCCCCCTGGACTTGCCCAGGATGTGACAGAACTGTAGAGCACAGGTATATTTAGGAGTTTAGAGACATCATCTGAAGAAATAATTTCTAAAACTTTGCAGAGACAGTGAGTAGAGCTATAAACACTATATGTTATAAGGTCTAACTGGTGAATATCTGGATATATCTGTCATAGCAACAAATACCTTGTAGAATAAAATATAGCTTTATTTCCCAAACATTCAAGGAACTAATAACAAAATAAATTCTAATAAATCACAGTATAATAAAAGGTAAAATGTCATAGTGATGGAAAGATCTTAAATAACCAATATATTATAGAAAAGTTGGCTTTTTAAAAAGATTTTATTTATTTATTTGTCAGAGAGAGAAAGCACGACAGCACACAAGCAGGGGTAGTGGCGGGCAGAGGGAGAAGCAAGTGTCCCACTGAACAAGGAGCCCAATGCAGGACTTGATCCCAGGACCCTGGCATCATGACCTGAGCCAAAGGCAGGTGCTTAACAGACTGAGCCACCCAGGCATCCCTAGAACAGATGGATTTTTATAAGTCATTATTTGACTGTTATTTTTTAAAAATGAGATAAAAAAAATTAGAAGCTCATTTTCCAAGAAAAATTTAAAAAATAAATTAGGTTCATCCATGTATCATGACATGTAAAAATAATCAAAATTCTTGTCTCTGATTAAAACATTACCCAAAGTGTTCCTTGAGGTTTTATTCATTAAACAATAACAGAGGCACCTGGGTGATGCAGTTGGTTGGACATCAGACTCTTGGTTTAAGCTCAGGTCCTGATTTCAGGGTTGTGAGACTGAGCCCTGTGATGCTCTTTGAGTTTAGCATGGAGTCTGCTTGAGACTCTCTTCTTTCTGTACCCCCTCTCTCTTTCTCAAATAAATGACAATAAATCTTAAAAAAAAAAAATAAAACCAACAACAACAACCCCCCACAACTATCCTCCAAAGAGGTACCTCTGCAGATGAATACAGCTGTGCATTTTAAGTCCTTCTAGAAAATAGACAAATGAATTAGATAATTTTTGGGGAACCATTACTGGGATTTTTTGAGGGTTGTAATTTGGGGAAAAGCACAAAGCTGAATGGAAAATAAAACAGCAAATTAAGAGAGCCACCTACTGGCAGCTCATTGAAATCTGTTTAATTCACTAGGTTTTTAGGCCAAATATACTTCCTAAGTTTATGATATACTATTTGGATAAATTTAATCTGACCAACTTTCATGCTGTATTTTGTATGAAGGAGGATATCTGTAATATAATAGTTATAAGCTGTAATACAGACACCCATGTTTAGAGGTTATTCTTTGAAATTTAGCCAACTTGGCTATTAAATGAAGAATGATGATGACAAGGTGTATGATGTTTACTATAGTGAGTATAACAAGAACAGACAATATATGTCTAGCACTGGTCCATGGACTTCCCTTATATTAATTTTTATAATCTTCGCAACAATCTTATAAAGTAGGTGTTATTATTATCCTCATTTTTAATTTTTTTAAAATTTATTTATTTGTCAGAGAGACAGGCAGAGAGAGAGAGCGAGCACAGGCAGACAGAGTGGCAGGCAGAGGCAGAGGGAGAAGCAGGCTCCCTGCCGAGCAAGGAGCCCGATGTGGGACTCGATCCCAGGACGCTGGGATCATGACCTGAGCCCAAGGCAGCCGCTTAACCAACTGAACCACCCAGGCGTCCCTATCCTCATTTTTTAGATGAGAAGACTGAGTACAAAGATGTTGGATAGATGTCTGACCCATAAGTCAAACAGCCAATAAGCGTCAGCACTTGGAATAGAACTCAAGTAATTTGGCTGCTCGGTCCATACTCTTTTTTTTTTAAATGCTCTTTTTTTTTTTCTTAAGATTTTATTTATTCATTTGATAGACAGAGATCACAAGTAGTCAGAGAGGCAGGCAGTGAGAGAGGAGGAAGCAGGCTCCCCGCTGAGCAGAGAGCCCGATGCGAGGCTTGATCCCAGGACCCTGAGATCATGACCTGAGCAGAAGGCAGAGGCTTTAACCTACTGAGCCACCCAGGCACCCCTCAGTCCATACTCTTAACTGTAACCAGATACAAAACAATATTGAGTTCATATTATGTAATCAGCATTGTTATGCTTATAGAGAGACTCCTGAAATTGAACTACAGATATAATTCCTACAAAAATTTTAGCTGAGGGATGCCTGGGTGGCTCAGTCAGTTAAGCGGCTGCCTTTGGCTCAGGTCATGATCCCAGAGTCCTGGGATCGAGTCCCACATTGGGTTCCTGGCTCATAAGGGAGCCTGATTTTCTCTCTGCCTCTGCCTGCCACTCTGCCTGCTTGTGCCTTCTCTCTCTCTGACAAATAAATAAGTAAATACAGTCTTTAAAAAAAATTGTAGCTGACTTTTTGCAGAAATTGACAAGATGATCCTAAAATTCTTAAAGAAATTTTGTAAGCAACTGGCAACAGCAAAAACAATTTTGAAAAAGAACAAAATTGGAAGACTCACATTTCCCAATTTTGAAACTTACCACAATGTTACAATAATGAAAGAAATTATGGTACCAGCATAAGGATAGACATATATTTCAAAAGAAAATAGGAGTACGTGGCTGGCTCAGCCAGTGGAGCATGTAGGGTTGAGCCCCACTCTGGGTGCAGAGATTACTTAAAAGTGAGGTCTTTAGGGGCTCCTGGGTGACTCTGTCACTAACCATCTGCCTTCGACTCAGGTCACGATCCCAGGATCCTGGGATGGAGCCTGGCAGCCAGCCAGCATCAGCATCGGGCTCGCTGCTCCTCCGGGAGCCTGCTTCTCCCTGCGCCTACAGCCCTTTCTGATTGTGCTCATTCATAGGCGCGTGCTCTCTCTCTCTCTCTCTCTGACAAATAAATAAATAAAATCTTAAAAGAAAAGTTTAAAAAAAGGAATAGAATTATGAGTCCAGAAATACACTTAACATATTTATGGGCCAATGGATTCTCAACAGGAATGCCAACACAATTTAGTGGTGGAGGAATAGTCTTTTCTTTCCTTCTTTAAAAAATTCTTTATTTAGGGGTGCCTGGGTGGCTCAGTGGGTTAAAGCCTCTGCTTTCGTCTCAGGTCGTGATCCCAGGGTCCTGGGATCGAGCCCCACATCCAGCTCTCTGCTCCGCAGGGAGCCTGCTTCCTCCTCTCTCTCCCTGCCTGCCTCTCTTGCCTACTTGTAATCTCTGTCTGTCAAATAGATAAATAAAATCTTTAAAAAAAAATCTTTTTAAGATTTTATTTATCTATTTTATTTATCTATTTATCTTGCCTACTTGTAATCTCTGTCTGTCAAATAGATAAATAAAATCTTTAAAAAAAAATCTTTTTAAGATTTTATTTATCTTATTATCCCACTGAGCCACCCAGGCGCCCCTAGAAAAAAATTCTTTATTTAAATTCAGTTTAGTTAACATAGTCTGTATTATTAGTTTCAAGTGTAGGAATAGTCTTTTCAACAAATGGTACTAGGACAACTGGAAATCCACATGCAAAAGAATGAAGCTTTACCTCCTATTGTATACCAAAAGGAACTCAAATGGATTAAAGTTCTAAATGTAAGACAAACAAACAAAAACCAAAAAAACCTAAGTGTATAAGCTAAAACTGTAATGTTCTATCTTCCTACCTTGTCAAAAAATACTTTTATAACAATAAACTGAAATTTTTGTTTACATTTATGGTTTTATATAACTGAATATCATCCAAATATCAAAGATGATTGAATTTAATTACTATTATTGGACATGTTTGTGCATCCTGTTGATGAGTTGGGAATATTTGGTTTAGTAATAAAAAATATACATAACTCATAAATTATTGTGTTGCTGTATTAGCTTGCTAGGGCTGCCATAATAAAGCACCACAATTTAGCAGTTTAAATAACAAAAATCTCTTGTCTCACACTTCTGGAGGCAGAAGTGATTTTGATTGTTTGAGTTGCCAGCTAAACTAGATAGTTTTTTCTTGAAACACCATTTTAACATAAAAGAGTAACTGGCAAAATATGTTTATTCAGACTTTGTCATTTGACAGAATGAGACTATGTTACTTCAATAAAAACTACACAATATTTTTGGCTGACAATAGAATTTGAGATTTTAAGTGAAAATTAGAATGTGGGAGAACTATCTGCCACGGTGAGCTTGTCAGCTTCTAAATACTTAAAGATATTTCTGACTAGAGAAGGGCACAGGTAAAGGCACATTTCTACCTTAGGGTTTTTGTACTGCCTGTTCCCTCCATCTAAATGCTCTTCCCTCCTATCTGCTTGCCTTCCTCTCTTACCTTCCTTAAATTTTCATTCACATGTCACCTTCTAAATAAGGTCTACCTCCAGTGGCATATTTAAAATGATAATCCATCCCTCAGGACTCTTGAGCCTTTCTCCTATCCTCTGTTTTTCTTCCTCTCTTCACCTCCAAAAACTCACCACTGTCTAATATTCTACATAATTTAGTTATTTTATTTTTTCATTTTTTGAAAGTTTATTTATTTTTGTTAGTAATCTCTACACCCAATGTGGGGCTGAAACTCATAACCTTGAGATCAAGAGTCGCATGTTTTTCTGACTTAGACAGTTAGGTGTCCCTATTTTATTTTTTGTTTGTTCTGTCTTAACCAACTAAAATGTAAGCTCCTTGAGAAGAAGAAACATTGTGTTTGTTCACTGATATAACCCAAGCCCCTAAAATAGTGCCTAACACAATGTAGGCAATCCATACATATTCAGTATATTACCAAATGTTTGTAATAGTATTTTATGTTAATATATTCATAAAAAGTAAGATTATACATCAAATTCTTAGAGGTCACTATCTTCATTGTAGTATGTTTCCTTAGTATTTGAATTTTTTTTAATCAAAGACCTAGATTATTTTATTTTGAGATTTCATTTATTTATTTTAGAGAGAGAGAGTACACATCTGTGCACACAAGCAGAGGAAGAGGGAGAGGCAAAGACTCTCAAGCAGACTCCATGCTGAGTGTAGAGCTCAATGAGGGGCTCAATATCATGACCTGAGCCAAAACCAAGAGTCAGATGCTTAACTGACAAGGCCATACAGGCTCTTCAAAGATCTAGGTTATTTTAAAAATCAGAATATATATGTAGAGGGGTGCCTGGGTGGCTCAGTTGATTAAGCGTCTGCTTTTGGCTCAGATCATGATCCCAGGGTCCTGGGATTGAGCCCCACATCTGGCTCCTTGCTCAGTGGGGAGTCTGCTTCTCTCTCTCTCTCTCTCTGCATTTCCTCCTGCTCGTGCTCTCTCTTCCTCTCTGTCAAAGAAATAAATAAAATATTTTTTAAAAGAATATATATTTACATAAACATGTACATATATGTATACAAATAGATAAAAAAAGTACATGTATATGTATATTCACACATGCATATCTATATTTAGCCCAGTGCAAATTATCATATACTCTGATATGGATTTTATTTTGAGGATTTATTCTTATTCTATGCCACAATAAGACTTTGTCTTTATTGGGGAGCCTGGGTGGCTCAGTGGTTAAAACCTTTGTCTTCGGCTCGGGTCATGATCCCAGGGTCCTGGGATCGAGCCCCACATTGGGCTCTCTGCTCTGCAGGGAGCCTGCTTCCTCCTCTCTCTCTGCCTACCTCTCCGCCTACTTGTGATCTCTGTCTGTCAAATAAATAAATAAAAATCTTTAAAAAAAAAGACTTTGTCTTTATTGGGTCCTATTCACATTCTGCCTTGTTTTATAATTCATTGTATATATTCTTGTCTCCCTCAAAAGATTTCAAGCTTTTCTAGGGCAAGACAATGTCATGGTCACATAGGCACCTCGCCAACTGAGTTTTTAGCCTTGCCTCAAAGACCAAACATTTTCAAAACTAGAGTAAATTTATTTTGGAAAATGGCATTTGTCATTTAGTGGTATAAATTTGTGAACTTAATGAATAAAACTAAGTACTGGGACTTAATAAACAAGATCCTTTCCAGCTTTTGTGTTTCTGTGGAGAAGTAAAAAAGAATAAATATCAAAAGGAGTTCTCTTCTGGCTGCTTTTTACTTTAAGATATATCAATCTAAGGTTTTTATAACTTTATAAACTACAGTTTTTGTGATATCAAGGTTTAATATTAATACCAACTTATTATTACTCTTAAATGAGTAACACCTTTATATTTATAAAATAAAATACAGCTCGTAGGGCACCTGGGTGGCTCAGTTGGTTAGACTGTTGCCTTCCGCTCGGGTCATGATTCCAGGGTCCTGGGATTGAGTCCTGCATCGGACTCCCTGCTCAGCAGAGAGCCTGCTTCTCTCTCCCTCTGCCTGCCACTCTGCTTAATTATGCTATTTCTCTGTCAAATAAATAAATAAAATCTTAAAAAAAAATACAGGTTGTAAATCATTTGTGAAATGTAGAAAAATGTAAGAAAAAAATTATTCAAAATTTCATCATCTAAATGCAACTACTATTGATATTTTAATATGTATATCTTGATATCTTTTCTTCTAAGTGTAGTTTTTCATTTGTTTAAAAGAGTTGTGATTATTTTACAAACATAATTTTTTATCCAGCTTTTTCCACTTGCCATTAAAACATAAAACAAACATTTCCATGTTATGAACTGCTGATAAACATTTGAATCTTACCCCAATTCAGAGTTTAAGATCTGGCTTTTGGTTCAAGTGACAAGTTGCCAGTATCAGACTCTTTCTCTTTTCTCCTGTCTCCTAAAACCCAAAATAGTTAATAATTTTCTATCAACAAAGAGAGAGAGAGAGAGAGAAACTATATTTAGATTGAGAAGAACCTGAAATTGAGTCAGACTAAGATTTAGACTAACAGAAGTAATGTTTTTTTTTTTTAATTTATTTATTTGTCAGAGAGAGAGAGAGAGAGAATGAGCGAGCACAGGCAGAGTGGCAGGCAGAGGCAGAGGGAGAAGCAGGCTCCCCGCCGAGCAAGGAGCCTGATGTGGGACTCGATCCCAGGACGCTGGGATCATCACCTGAGCTGAAGGCAGCCGCTTAATCAACTGAGCCACCCAGGTGTCCCGAACAGAAGTAATGTTTATGAACAGTATTTAACTTGCTATTTTTCCCTGGAGAGCAGTGTTAGGTGGAAGGAAGAGCATAAGTTTTTGTTTGTTTGTTTTTAAGATTTTATTTATTTATTTGACAGAGAGAGAGCGAGAGAGGGAACACAAGCAGGGGGAGTGGGAAAGGGAGAAGCAGGCTTCCCGTTGGGCAGGGAACCCGATGTAGGGCTCAATGCGGGGCTGGATCCCAGGACTCTGGGATCATGACCTGAGCTGAAGGCAGACGCTTAATGACTGAACCTCCCAGGCGCCCCCTTTGCTCATCTTTTAATTGGGTTGTTGTTTGTTTCTGATTTGTTAGTTCTTTGTATATTCTGGATACTAAATCTTTGTCAGATATATGACTTACAAATATTTTTTCTATCCTATGGATTGTCTTTTCACCTTTTTCACGGTGTCCTCTGATGCATAAAAGTTTGTGAAGTTTGATGAAGTCCAACTTATCTATTTTTTTCTTCTTTGTGCTTTGGTGTCACATTTAAGAAGTCATGGCTAAATCCAAGTTATGAAAATAAAACCTGTATGTTTTCTACTGTATGTCTTATTATTTTAACTTTTCTATTTAGATCTTTGACCTATTTTGACTTTATTTTTAAATATGGTATGGGTATATCATATGATTAGGGATCCAGATTTATTCTTTTGCATGTGGAAATCCAGTGGCCCCACCACTATTTGTTGAAGAGACTATTCTTTTGCCATTAAATAATCTTGGCATACAATGCTCTTTTCCCTCCAATTTTTTTTATTGTAGTAAAATATACATAACATAAAATTTACTATTTTAACCATTTTAAGTGCACAGTTAAGTAGTATTAAGTACATTCACACTGTGGTGCATCCATCACTACTATCTATCTTTAGAACTCATTTCATCTTACAAAACTGAAACTCTATAACCATTAAATAATAACTCTTCATTCCCTACTCTCCCAGCCCCTGGCAACCACCATTCTACTTTCTGTCTCTCAACGTGACTACTCTGGGTAGCTCACCTAAGTGAAACGACACAGTGTTTGTCTTTTTATGACTGGATTATTTCAGTCCTCAGGGTTCATTCATGTTGTATCATATATCACAATTTCTTACTTTTTAAAGGGCTGAATTACATTGTGCGTCTATATACGTTTTGCTTATTCATTCACCTGTTGATGAACACTTGGGCTGCTTCCAGCTTTAGCTACTGTGAATAATTCTGCTATGACTAGGGTGCAGAGCATGAACTGCTTTTTGTTAGCAAAAACCTTTCCCAGAAGCTCCCTGGCAAATTTTCCCTCACATCTCATTGCCTGGAATAGTGCCACATGTTCATGCCTAAACCTAAAGAAACGGGCCACAATGTTTGATTCGCGTCTAAACTTTAGGGAAATCATAATTTATGCCTTGTAGGGTTTGGGGGAGGAATCTCTGTGCCCAGAAGCTCTGGGCTGTAAGGAGGATGTGGATTCCATTATAAAACAAGGATGTGAGTATAAGCCAGTCAGTTGCACTTTCTGTGGCCAAGAATCCTGAAAGCTACACACTGTTAGGGTGAACCTCAGATTTATATCAAATTTCTGCTTTGAAACCTCGAGGCTGGTGAATATACCTCGTATTCCTGTCATCCTTGGTCATCATCTTTCTTTTTGTTCTCACCTGTGCTTCGCTTTCCCCTGACCCAATCCTCTTACTACTTTTCTCCCTTAAAAATCTTTCCATTCCTTCTCTCATGCTCTAATTTGCTACAACATGATTCTCCTCACAGAATTCACTTCCTGGTCTTTTTCTTTTTTTTTAAGATTTTATTTATTTATTTGCGAGAAAGAGAGCAGGAGCATGGATGGAGGGTGGGGGGGGCGTGGAGAGAGGGGATAAGGGAGGAGCAGAGGGAGAGGGAGAAGAAGACTCCTTGCTGAGCAGCTGAGCAGGGAGTCTGTGGCCACTGGGGCCACAGTGAACCCAGGAACCTGGGTTCTATCCCAGGAACCTGGGATCATGACTCCAGTCTAAGGCAGATGCTTACTCGACTGAGCCACTAAGGCTCCCCTCACCACCTGGTCTTAATGAATGCTGACTTTTCTCTGGATTTGGTCTCTCTGCAACTTTCTTGAACTTCTTTTGTTCATTTTTGTCATTTTGTTCTCATTTATTCATGCACACCAGGTCCAGAGAGAAGTTCAGCTCTCTCTTCATTCTGAAAATCCTCTGTTTTTATGTAAAAATCCTGTTCCTTGAAGGATTTTGAGACATTTGTATACACCATCCTCTCCCTTACCTCATTCCTGAATTATAAGCTTATATCCCTATCTACGTAGCTCACAGTCTTATCCATGCCCAGGGATGGCTGGTGGCTCAGTCAATTGGGCAACTGCCTTTGGCTCAGGTCACGATCCCAGGGTCCTGGGATGGGGTCTTGCATTGGCTCCTTGCTCAGTGGGGAACCTGCTTCTTTCTCTCTGCCTGCTGTTCCCCCTGCTTGTGCTCACGTTCTCTCTCTTTCTCTCTGACAAATAAATAAATAAATAAATCTTCAAAGAAAAAAAAAATCTTATCCATGCCCACATTTTTTTCAATTGTCATCTGAAGTCGATTACTCCCAAAGGTATATATTGAGCTCAAATCTTTCTCTTAAGCTTCATATCTGTCTCCTGGATATAGTCATCTGGGAACTCAAAAGCATTTCTTACTTATTTTTTAAGATTTTATTTTCAAGTAATTTCTACACCCATTGTGGGGCTCAAACTCACAGTTCTGAGATCAAGACCCACATGCTTTTCTCACTGAGCCAGCCAGGTGCCCCAACCATTCCTAACTCAACATATGGAAAATTGGAAAAGCAGAAACCTGGGGGTCTTTCTTGATTCCTTTACCCCCTCATACCACCTCTTGATTATATTATCCTAATATCTATTATCCTAATATCCTAATAACTCTTGATCTCAAGGTTGTGAGTTTAAGCCCCACATTGGGTGTAGAGATTACTTAAAAATAAAATATTTTAAAAAAATCACTATTTACTTCGGATTTCCCATTTTTAAATGTGAATTATGAAAACAGTATCTTAACTGTTCTTTTCAGCCCAAGACGTTCTCCATACCACTGCAGGCTAAAATGCAATCTAATTATGCCATTCCCTAAATGGTTCCCCAGATAACCAGGTTAAAGTCCAAGATTCTTAACATAGTACACAAGACCCCTTCAGGAAATAGCCCCAGTCTGTCTTTTCAGCCTTGTATCATACCACTCCCTCACTCTCATGTTCCAACTGTAATGAATTTATGAGTTATTCTCCATTGGTTCGCCGCCCTTTTCTGCAGTTGGTTAATTATTTTTGTCATTTAAGTTATCTCAGGACTTTCTACTCTAAGGTCTCTCAATTTGAGAATAAGTGACACGCCTTATTCTCTTAGTACCTTGTCCATACATCTATCATAATGTTTATTACATTGTACCATAATTTTCTTATCTGAAGTCTCTTCATATTTCCAGGATTTAGCACAGTGCTGGGTATTTGGTAGACATAAGTTGTGACTAGATCGTGTGCGGCATTTCAAGACTAAGGTTTACCTTGCTGCACTTGCTGAATGTGGCTATGTAATGAAAAGGAGGAGGGAATAATATTGCATTTAGGAGGGAAGCTGAATCCACTGAACTCGCTTTCAAAATTATGAGGATTCTATAGCTAGGTTGAGGTACAGAGGGCAGTGGAGAAATAGAAAGAGATTGAATATGCAGGAGAGATGATAGAAATAAGGTCACGTGGAAAGGAGGAAAGGTTTTAAGATTTCCTTAAAATAGGGGCGCGTGGGTGGCTCAGTCCTTAAGCATCCGCCTTCGGCTCAGGTCATGATTCCAGGGTCCTGGGATTGAGTCCCACATCCAGCTTTTTGCTCAGCAGGGAGCCTGCTTCTCCCTCTCTCTCTGCCTGCTGCTCCCCCTGCTTGTGCTCTCTCTCTGTGTCAAATAAATAAACACATAAAATAGCTTATATTAAAACTACATAGTATGAATAAGAAGGGAGTTTCAGGGCCTCAGACATCACTCTGAACTCCCGCAAACACTTATGGAGAGGAAGTTACTCTGAACAAAGTGCTGTGTGAGAGCTGAGAGGGACACACATATTTAAGATGTGGTTCCCGCCTCTTGGAAGTTATATTAGCTAGTATAGATTTCCAATTAACCAAATGCATAAGTGATTGTTAGTAGACGATGTTACACATATTTTACTTTCTGTTTTCCATTCTAATAAAGCTCTTATCTTCTTTTCATCACCCTTTTAAATCTTTCCCAACTATCAAAACTCTCTGTGCTTCAGAAATAGATGGTAGTGGCTAAGCAAAGTGCTTTGTCCAATACACTAATTGTGTATTTGTTGAACTAAAATGAGTATCTTGTCCAGTTTTAACTCTCTTGTGCTTGGCAATTGTCTGAATTGGAAAGTCAAAGACACTTTTAAAAATGAGGAGTGAATATTGCTGAGTATTACAGCTGCCAAGAATCTCCTTTCAAAACCTAAAAAGTCTGTTACATAAATTACGTACTCTTTTAACTCTCTTCCACTTTCATTTACACAATTGATCATTGAAACTACTTTAGAATATGCATATCAATTATTTAGCATATTTTAAAAGCTTCCTTAATAACATCTTTATTAAGTGGATGCAATTATGTACTTATTTACTGCAAACAGTTATGAATAACAGATAACCTAATTATAGTTTATCATTACCTCTAACCATTCCAATGGAAAGGTTTCTCTCACTGTATTCACATTGTTGCTGCATGAGTATGGAAAGCAGCAGCTTGTTTTCTGTGATCATAGATTTTAAATATTTACTCGCTAGTGCTGCATAATTTAGCACACTGTAGCTGGAAAGCAGTTTGTATGGTAGTGGATGCTGTGTCGGTGTTACAGAATACAGTTTCCCTCTATGACTTCTATGTGAGGTTGTAAAAATGGAAAGTATTCTACTTCGTTTTTCTAACCAATTAAAATCTGTTTAGCTGTAAATCCATAGAAAACCAATGTTTATGGTATATTTCAATTTTATTTTGTAGAATTACTATATAGTTTAAGAATTCAAGCACTGTTTTTCATGGGCTACTAGTGCACAATATAAAAAATAAAATATATTCCTTCTTGGTAATGTAAATCTTTTTTTTTTTTTAAGATCTTATTTATTTATTTGATGGAGAGAGACAGCTACGGAGGGAACACAGCCAGGGGTGAGGAAGACACAGGCTTCCGACTGAGCAGGGAAGCCCATTGTGGGGCTCCATTCCAGAACCCTGGGATCAAGACCTGAGTCAAAGGCAGATGCTTAACGACTGAGCCACCCAGGCACCCTCATAATGTAAATCTTTATGAAACTAACAAAAAGGAATCCAGACAGCTTGTTTGATGCATGGTATCTGTCCTAAGAAATCAAAACAAAGTTCTGTATTTTAAAATATGGAGCCACAGGCTATTTAATGAGGCAAGAAAAGTTATTTTGTTTTGTTCACTCTAATAAATGTTACATTTATGATCTTGCTATATTCTTTGTGTGATTGGTTATTGGTTGCCTTACCACACAATAGAAAATAAATAGTTCCAATTACCTGTTTTTGTAAGAATAATGAACATAATCCAAACTATTAGCACATTAAAAAAGTGAAAAACATTTTAAAGTTTAACTTTGAACTTTCAACTCGGCATTCAACGATTTCCTTTGCCATGTGGGTGTACAGTCCGGCAGTACAGATTGTTAATTTTTCACTTCCAGCTCTTACTATAATTTCTTATGCAGTTCAGGATCATGTCTGGTAGTCCTTGCTCCAACACAATCTTTCAGTACTGCAAAACGATCTAGGATTACACTTTGCATTTTTTTTATTTTTTATGCATTTTTTATCATACCCCTTATGAATGTGGATAATAATTTCTATTTCATAAAAAGCCTTTATACTGTCCTGGGTTTCAATCCTTGAAAATAATGGGAATATAAAAAGTGCACACGTTCCTTAATATTTTGTAAGTATTAACCTACAGTCTCAACTATAGCTTGGCTTAGGGAACCTTCACAACAAGATAGTAAGAAATAGCGGCATTTTTATCAAAGTGGGTCTACATTAGTGCAAGGAATTTAGTGACTCCTCTTAAAGCACCTCTCTGCTCTGTGGGTATCAAGAGGAGCGAGAAGGTGAGGGCGCAGTGCATACTGGGTCTTGTAGTTCCGGCGCAAAGGAGAGGGCACGGTGTTGCGTGGCACTCTGGGAGTTGAAGTCCACTGTCCAGTGGGAACTCAAAGAAGGCATAATGTGAATTGTCCGTCAGAGACACCAGTTACAGATTGATGCTTTCCCTTGGCTCTGCGCTTGCCGTATTGGTGACCTAAGGGCTGGGTGGCGAACAGTGGGGAAAAAGAATGAAGTGGGATGCAGATATTGCTACAACAAATCAAAAGGCTTCGTGCCCCGGAAGTGGCTGACCTACTCGGTTCGAAGGGGAGGCCTTTCCTCTTACTACGGTGGCCGGTGAGCTCGGGTCCCTGTGGCAGCGGCGCTGAGGTCGGAGCGTTTGCGTGCGTACTGGCTGCTTTTGGGGCGGCTTCTGCTAGAGCTGGAACATTTCCCGGGTTGGTGGCTCCTGCACATTTTTTACACTTTTCCAGTTCTGTTTCGGTGAGGGGCGCTTTGAGCCTAGCGGAGTCAGGAGAAGGTTGGGACTTAGTGTTTCTTCCCCAAATGACCGGATTTTGGGGGAACCCTGCCCTCTCTGAAGATCCTGTGGCAACCGTTTAGGCTCTCTCTTGAGAATTTTGGCACCTCCCTCATCTACTTTCTAGTGTAATTTGTCTTCTGACCCCCCGTTCTTCCTGGGCTCCAGAGGCTAACAAACCGTAAGCCTTCCTGTGGGCAGCTGTTCCCCCTCTCCTTGTGGCTTTTCTTGGTGTTCGAGATACGACTCTTTTCCCCTAAGCTTTCGCAGCCGTTTAACTTTTTCCCATATAAAAAAAAAAAAAAAATCATAACCAAAAACTAGATTCTCAAGATCTCAATCTTCTCATTCCTAAAACCTTTCCTCCTTTTTGGCCTTTGTTACTGCTGCGGACCTTAACACAGTCGCCGGAGTATCTTAATGTCTTTCCGTCCAGACACACGTTCACTCACTTTACTGGGCTCTCACTCATCCTCAACGCTTCCACCTCCATCCACATCTAAGGGCTTTATAGCTTGAAGTTCGAATACATTCTTAGGATGACTGGTGAATCTGAGAGACGTCAGTGGTCAACTCAGCATGCTTCTGCTTATAGAGTTTATATTTCTTAAGATTTCTTTGGCTTGCATTTTTGTTTTGTGTTGATTATTTTCCCACAAGGGGCTGGCTGCTAGCTTATAGTTAGAGGAGAATACCTTGTCCTACAGTTTTTTGTATCTGAGTTACTTAGGTGGGATATTCCCCACTCTGTTCGTAGTCGGAACATGTGTCCCCTGTGGAATTTGCAATGATTTTGTGTCAGTTAAGAGCAGATAGACACAAGGGAATGCTCTTTCCTTATTGCTTGCTTGTGATTTGTAATTAGATTATGAGTCATTGAAAGTACCCAGAGGGATTGGAAAAGCTTTGAAAGGAAAGTCTATGTATGTTCCAATTTACAAATTAATAAAGCTGCTTTCCTGAACAAGGAAGAGTTTCTAATTGGTACAATAATCTCATGCTATATTGACTTATCAGTTCATTCTGTGTAAAATTTTGGGAACAATTTAAAGTTAAAAAGTAGCCAATATAAGGAATTGTATAATGTAGTAAAAAAAAGTTTGAAAACCATTTAACTAATGCTCTTTTTCTGTAAAATGGAATGCAAATGTGTTAAAATTTTATTTGTTGTAATTGTTTGTGGTGTATTTTTAAAAAGATTTTATTTATTTATTTGAAAGGGAGAGAAAGAGAGAGATAGCAAGAGAGAGCACAAGCAGAGGGGAGAAGGGAAAAGCAGGTATTGTGATCGATCCCAGGACCCATGGGATCATGACCTGAGCCGAAGGGAGACACTTAACTGACTGAGCCACCCAGGCACCCCTGTGGTGTATTGTTATATATTTTGATAAATCTGGTAAAACTACATTGTATACTATTCACTAATATTTTATAGACAAATTTTTTTACTTCTTGGCTTTATGGGGACTGTGTGACTCAAATAAGTTTTCAGCTTTTCTTTTATTCTGATTATTGCTCTATGGAAATCCTAATAGTAAAACTTCATTCTTCCGTAAGCATCAAATATAATCTATACGTGTCAATAAAATATAAATTTTTTTTTAAAGATTTTATTCATTTTTTGACAGAGAGAGAGAGAGATCACAAGTAGGCAGAGAGGCAGGTAGAGAGAGAGGGAAGCAGGCTTTCTGCCAAGCAGGGAGCCCGATGCGGGGCTCAATCCCAGGACCCTGAGACCATGACCTGAGTTGAAGGCAGGGGGGTTAACCCACTGAGCCACCCAGGTGCCCCAGTAAAATATAAATATTAATACCTGTACCCTGTCAAATTGGACTTATTCCTAATTAGTCAGAAATGGTTTCAGTCATGCTTATGATTTGGAGCTAAATATATATTTCAGATTTAATTCACTCATAGAATTCTTGACTGGATAAATGATAAGAGGCTAGATACTACACAAACTTTTTATATCTCTCCCGAGATTTTATTCATTTTGTAAACATTTATTGAATATGTCTTGCTACTTAACTATTGTAAGAAAAATCATCAAAACATTTATTGAGAGCATCCTCTTGTCCTCAGCTCCGTACTAGATGCTGTGAAAGCATTATTGCATTTAATCAATATAACAACTCAGTGAGATGGTGAGCATTATTTACATTTAGCAGATCAAGAAACTGAAGCTCAAACAGTTTAAGTCATCCAGTTCATTTTGACTCTTCCATACCACAGCTTCTATACCACAGCTGCAAAGATGTGTTCTCTACCCTGGAATCTATAGGGAACATTAATTCAATAAGTATTTTTGAAGTAGCTGTTATTTGGTACATGATATATGTTATCTGTTGCTGGAGATATAACAGTGAACAAAAGAGACAAAAGTCCCTGTTCTTGGGAAGCTTACAGTATAGCAGAATGTATGGGATGTAAACCTTGCCTTCAAGAAGCAGCAATTACAATTAATATGCTGTATTAGATTTTATGTGTTTTAGAATGTTAAAGTTGAAAAGAGAAATTTAACCAGGAAAGATTTAATGAAGAAGATGAGATTTAATCTAGAACTAAAGTAGTGGCTAGGTTTGGTAGGGAGAAACTGGGAGGAAAGTGATTCTAGCTTGAGGCATAAAAAGAAGAAAATTCTGAATTTGGGGAGTGAGAAAAGAAAGGGAGGGACAGATAACTGGACTGCGTTGTATCTTCAGTTCCTTGTACACACAAGTGCTCAGTGTTGGTTGAATTTGAAACAAATATTTAAACAAATGAAGCTATGACAAGAGTTCACATATGAAGCAACGAGGAATTAGATAGATCGAGCATTATAGTGGGACCGGGAGAAAGGAATGGATTTGACAGCTGATGGTGAAAGAACCAGTAGGTTCTGTTAATTATTGAATGTTGGGAGTAGAAAGGTGGCCAAAGGAGAAAGGGAGGCTAGATTACCAGGTTTTAACTGAGTGGACCAGGTGTGTTGTTGATTTACTTATTTCATCAAATAATGAGATTTTTAAAAAAAATTCCAAGATGCATCTTTGTTTTATGAACCACTATGAAAGAAAAAAAATATTGCCAATTTAACAAAGATCATCAACTATAAGATGTATTTATTTTCAGAGTTAAAATGTAAATGTATGATCTATAAATGATGAAATAAAGTCCTCCTTATGGTTGGTGGACCTTATAACCAATTTTTTTTTCTGTTTATAAATAAACTTGCAGCCTTTGACATGAATTCAATCATTTAGCATTTACTTATTAACTGGACACTCTTCTAGGTCACAATGATGAAATGGTGAGTAAATACAGTTTCTACCCTTATAGAACATATTGTATAACTGGAGAGGCAGACGTAAATCAAATGTTCAAAGAAATGTAAAGTTCCAGTTATTTTAAGTGCTATAAGAAAGGACTTGATGTTCTACAGAGGAAAAACTATTTATAAGAGGGATAGCAGGGTAGATAGGGAGATGCCAGATGAAAGATGGTATCTTGGGCAAGATGGTGATGAAGGGGCGCCTGGGTGACTCAGTGGGTTAAGCCTCTGCCTTCGGCTAAGGTCATGATCCCAGGGTCCTGGGATCGAGCCCCGAATCGGGCTCTCTGCTCGGCAGGGAGCCTGCTTCCTCCTCTCTCTCTGCCTGCCTCTCTGCCTACTTGTGATCTCTGTCTCTGTCCAATAAATAAATAAAATCTTAAAAAAAAAAAGATGGTGATGAAGATAAAGTGGGTGGATTAGAGATATTTAGGAGGTGGAAGTAGGTGATAGACCAGATTTGAGGAATGAGGGAGAGTAAGGTGGTGCCACTGCTAGCTTTTTGGCTTGTGTAACTGGATGGAGAGTCGTACAGTGCACTGAGAGAACACTGTAAGATGACCAGGTTTGGGGGAGATGGTTTGTTTGTTAATATTTTTTTATGGTGGCATCAGTTTTCTGGTCGATTTCTTTTTTTTTCTTTTATGTCATTGTTTGAATTAAGTATACTTGAGGAATTTTGTACCTGAAATAATTTTCCCAGGTTTTTTAAAAAAGATTTTATTTATATTCATTTGAGAGAGAGAGAGAGAGAGAGAGAGAGAGCACAGAGAGGCAGAGGGAGAGGAAGAAGCAGACTCCCTGCTGAGCTGGGAGCCTGACATGGGACTCCATCCTAGGATCTAGTGATCATGACCTGAGCCAAAGGCAAACACTCAACCATCTGAGCCACCCAGGCTCCCTCCCCCACCTTTTTTTTTTTCTTGAGTGAGCAGGGATAAAGTTCTAGATGAAAGCGTTTGGAAATATATTGGTATTTGTTTTGAATTTATATGTAACATATTCAATCATACATATGAATAGGTATATGATCTTTATTTTCACGTGGGATTATGGGCAATAAATTGGGCATCTGGTTAAATTCTAACTTCATTCAATTAGTGTTTATGTAAATTTAAATGTGTATTAGGGAAGAAAGACATGCTCTTGATTTTTCCTTGAAATATCTCCTTTGTGTAAATTTTGATAGATATTGAATTAATGCAGTCAGTTTTTTTTTTTAAATTTTTATTTTTTTATAAACAAATTTTTATCCCCAGGGGTACATGTCTGTGAATCGCCAGGTTTACACACTTCACAGCACTAACCATAGCACATACCCTCCCCAATGTCCATTACCCCACCCACCTTTCCCTCCCCCCTCCCCCCAGCAACGCTCAGTTTGTTTTGTAAGATTAAGAGTCACTTATGGTTTGTCTCCCTCCCAATCCCATCTTGTTTCTTTTCTTCTTTTTCTGCCCCCCTAGTCCCCCATGTTGCATCTCCACTTCCTCATATCAGGGATATCATATGATAGTTGTCTTTCTCTGATTGACTTATTTCACTAAGCATGATACCCTCTAGTTCCATCCACG
>PISX010020783.1:0-35031 GCA_004024625.1 Mellivora capensis | reverse complement strand
TTCCTGGTTCAATTTTGGGAGTTTATATTTTTCCAGGAATGCATCCATTTCCTCTAGGTTGCTTAACTTATTGGCATATAACTGTTGATAATAGCTTCTGATGATTGTTTCTACTTCCTTGGTGTTAGTTGTGATCTCTCCCTTTTCATTCATAATTTTATTAATTTGAGCTTTCTCTCTTTTCTTTTGGATTAGTGTGCCCAATTGTTTATCGATCTTATTCTTTCAAAAAACCAGCTTCTAGTTTCATTGATACGTTCTACTGTATCTCTAGTTTCTACCTCATTGATCTCTGCTCTAATCTTGATTATTTCCCTTCTTATGTGTGGAGTTGGTTTAATTTATTGTTGATTCTCCAGTTCTTTAAGGTGTAGAGACAGCTGTTGTATTCTGGATTTTTCAATTTTTTTGTGGGAGCCTTGGGTGGCTATGTATTTCCCCTTAGGACCACCTTTGCTCTATCACAGGTTTTGGAATGAAGTGTCTTCATTCTCAATGGTTTCCATGAATTTTTTAAGTTCTTCTTTGATCTCCTGGTTGATCCAAGCATTCTTAAGCAAGGTGGTCTTTAGCTTCCAGGTGTTTGAGTTCCTTCCAAACTTTTCCTTGTGGTTGAGCTCCAGTTTTAAAGCACTGTGATCTGAGAATATGCAAGGAATAATCTCAGACTTTTGGTATCGGCTGAGTCCTGATTTGTGACCCAGTATGTGGCCTATTCTGGAAAAGGTTCCATGTGCACTTGAGAAGAATGAGTATTCTGTTGTTTTAGGGTGGAATGTTCTGTATATATCTATGAGGTCCATCTGGTCCAATGTGTCATTCAATGCTTTTGTTTCTTTATTGATTTTCTGCATGGATGATCTGTCTATTACTGAGAGAGTTGTGTTAAGATCTCCTACTATCAATGTATTCATATCAATATGACTCTTTATCTTGATTAATAGTTTTATGTAATTGTCTGCTCCCATATTGGGGTCATTGATATTTACAATTGTTAGATCATCTTGGTGGATAGTCCCTTTTAGAATGATGAAGTGTCCTTCTGTATCTCTGACTACAGTCTTTAGTTTAAAATCTAATTTATCAGATATTAAAATCGCTACCTCGGCCTTCTTTTGAGGCCCATTGGCATGCAAGATGTTTCTCCCTCCCTTCACTTTCAATCTGGGTATATCCTTAGGTTTGAAATGGGTCTCCTGTAGACAACATATGGATGGGTCCTGTCATTTTATCCATTCTGCAACCCTGTGTCATTTTATGGGCACATTTAGGCCATTCACATTGAGAGTGATTATTGATAGATAAGTTTTTATTGACATCGTGTTACCTTGGAAGTCTTTCTTTCTGTTGATTGTCTCTACATTTCTGTTCAATGATATTCTTAGGATTTTTCCTCTTTTATAGAACCCCCCTTAATATTTCTTGCAGTGTCGGCTTGGTGGTTGCATATTCTTTTAAGCCTTGCCGGTCTTCGAAACTCTTTATCTCTCCATCCATTTTGAATGTCAGTCTTCCTGGATAAAGTATTCTTGGCTGCATGTTTTTCTCATTTAGTGCCCTGAATATATCTTGCCAGTCCTTTCTGGCTTGCCAGGTTGCTGTGGACAGCTCTGACGTTATTCTGATGGGCTTTCCTCTGTATGTAAGGAGCTTCTTTGTCCTAGCTGCCTTCAAGAGAGTTTCTCTAGAATTATAATTCCTCATTCTTACTATCAGGTGTCTCGAGGTGTTCTGAGAATCTAAAATCTTGGGGGAACCGTTCTGCCTCTAGTACATGAATGCTGTTTCCATTTGTGAGATTCGGAAAATTTTCATGAAGAATGTGTTCCACTATATCTTCTAGACTTCTTTATTTCTCCTCCCCTTCAGGGATTCCAATAATTCTGACATTGTAACATTTCATGGCATCATTTATTTCCCTGATTCTGTTTTCGTGGCTTCTAAGCTGTTTGTTCCATGCTTCCTCCTGATCCTTTCTCTCAATCTGTTTGTCCTCCAGATCACTAATTCTATCTTCTGTCTCAGTTACCCTAGCTTTTAGAGAATTTAGATTAGATTGGAACTCATTGAGAGCCTTGTGAACATCATCCCTGGTGGCTTTCAGTTCTGCCCTAATATTGTGGACATCATGCCTGGTGGCTTTCAGTTCTGCCCTAATCAATTCTGTTTGGTCATCTGTGGCTTTCTATCAACCTAATTATTGCCTGGATAATTGTTAGCCTGAATTCCCTTTCTGACATAATGTCTATGTTGTTATCCATTAGCTCTGTTGCAGAGGGCCCATCCTCTGAATTTTTCTTCTGCTGAGCATTCCTCCTTCTAGTCATTTTGGTGAGAGATGGCTGAACGGTTATAGCTGGATGTATCGACCCTGATGCAGTGAAGGTGCACCCTGGAACGCTTCTGAGAAATCAAGAGTCCCCACCCAAATGAAAGAAAAAAAGAAAAAGAGAAAGAAGAAAAAGAGAGAGAGAGAGACAGGAAAAGGAAAGAAGGATAAAAGAGAAGGCTCAGCCCAAATGGGCCCCAAGTTAAGGTTTGTGAAGTATACAAACAAAAACAGACAAACAAAAAAGACTGATAAAAGTATATGAGGAGAGAAGAAAAAAATATGTACATATATATGTAGAAGCAAAACAAAGAAACAGACAAACAAACAAAAAAAAGAACCTCGTCAAAAAGAACCCTAAGTATAAGATTTATATACTACCAGGACAAAAACAAATATACAGAAATACTGGCAGGAGAAAAAGATGGGAGAGTGGTTGTAAATTCTCACTGTGGGCGAGGAAGGTTATTTTGATTCTTCCTGGATGTATCTTGGTATATTTTTTAAAGGACACAACTTTCCTATGATAATGGGATTAAAAATTGGTTTACCTATAGGGGTAGCATTGATTGGGGAAAGGGGATTACCTTGAAGTTTAACTCTATATGAATATTAGCAAATAAAAATAAAAAAAAGAATGATCTAAACTAAAGTAAAAATTTTTTTAAAGTTAAAAAAAATAGAAAAGCAAAAGAAAAACATGGGTATATGTATCAAAAAGTTCAGGTTAAAAGGTTATTATGGAATTTGATGTACTGGACATCTCACTGTGATGGTAAATAGGCTAAAAAAATCTATATAAAAAATAAAAAAATAATTTAAAAAAAATTTTAAAAATGAACCAGAATAGTGGAAACAAATTAAAAATTAAACGTTGTATCTATCTATGAAGTAGTAGTGATTGTTTTCTTCTCGGTTTTGTTTTGTTTTGTTTTGTTTTTCCCGGTTGGCTTTCTGGGGGAGGGGCCTGCCTCGAGGGTTTTCAGAGGTTTCAGGAGTTAAGTCCTCCTGCTCCCCTCAAGGGGGTGGGCTCTGAGGAAACCGGCCCTTCAGGCTTTTGTTTTCTGGAGGTTTTTATGTCTGTTCATTTGTTTTCTCTCCCCTTGGCAGCTCCCGATGGTTCTTGGAGGTTTAGAGGAAAGCAAACTGCACCCAGATCTCCCTCCCAGAGAGAAGCCTCAGTCCATTCCCCTCTGGGTGCTGCAGAGCAGGTTCCCAGCCCCGGTCTCCGGGGACACCTGTGTGTCCTGCTTATACTCAAAACCACAACAGCAGCAGCTGTCTGGGCAGCTCCAGACCGCCAGAGAGGTTCCCAGCAGCGATCACACCCTGAGATTTTCCCGCTGGCCCGGTCTGGGAGTGCTCAGACTTTCCAGGTCTGAGAGTGCCAGCCTGGTGCCTGCTCGTGCCTCTCTCAGGGGAGGGGGTGGTGTGGAAACTGCAAAAAGGCTGTTTCTGCCGTGCGAGGCTCCCAGCCCCTCCCGCACGCCAAGCACCCTTAGGAGGTCTCCTCGTGGCTCAGGGCCAAGACCTGGTTTCTCCGCTGCACTCTCTCTGGCTCAGCACCAGGGGTGTCTGTCCTCGGTGAGGGACTTAAGCCCCTGTCCCTAACCGTTCCAATTCCCACAATTTCACCCCATGATCCTTTGCTCTTTTTGAGTGCTTTCTACCAGACTTCAAGTTAATGCTGGTCCCCAGATGCAGGGCACTCTCGTATTGGGGTATTACTTTCCAATGGGTCGCTTCTGGTGGCTCCCTCCCACTTTTGTTTATACCACTTTACCTGCACACTGGCGTCTTCTGCCCCCATAGAGATCCAGACATGTAGAATTCTGATCTCAGGCTGATTTCATGGGTGATCGGAGTTCCTTGGTAGGTAATCAGCTCACTTTAGGGGACAGGTTGAAACGGCGCCTCCTCCTAGTTCCCCGCCATCTTGTCCCCCTATTTTTATTTTTTATGTTTTACAACTTCCTTCTTATTTTTCTTTTCATTGCAGTTATCTTTTGATCTTTGAGGTCTTTCCAATAATCTGTAAGGTTTTTTTTTAAGCTACAATGATATTCTACATGATGCCAAAACTTAACTTGTAACTTTTTGCTGGTTCATACATAAAGTAAAAATGTAAGGGATATTGTTATTTTCTTAATATTTTTACACATTATCTTTAAGAAATATGAGTAAAACAATAAATACAATTTATTCTTGAACAGCACAAGGGTTAGAGTGCTGACCTCATACACAGTCAAAAATCTAAGTAGAACTTTTGACTTCCCCAAAACTTAACTATTGACCAGAAGCCATAAAGTAAACATAAAAAGTCAGTTAATACATATTTTGTACACTATATATATTATATACTGTATTCTTACAATAAAGTAAGTTTAAGAAAAGAAAATGTTACTAAGAAAATCATAAGGAAGAGAAAACACATTTACATGGCTGTTCCGTATTTATTGAAAAAAATCTGTAAGTGGACCTGTGCAGTTCAAATCAAATGCATATTATTCAAGGGCCAACTATACTACAATCCAATATGCTTTACCATATTCTCTATTAATCCACTGTATTTTCTGAAGTAAAGATTCATTTTTTACCACACAAATGTACCTTCTGTCTGTGCTGAGAATGTGTTAGCTCAAGCAAACAACTCAGTACATCTCATCCCTTCAGCATTGTCTATAAACAATACTGCACCATCTTAAATTCTTTGTTCTTCCCAGGTGTACACTTTACTTCCTTCAATTACATAATAAACTAGAGATAAGATCTTCATCTGATAGCAATCCATTTTTAATAAATACTAATTGATGATGAGAAAATAAATCAGTAATATAGCACGATAATTGTCAAGAACTTCCTTTGGTTGATGTTATACTGGGAAATAATTTTCATTATCATATTTATTTATACTTTAAAAGATGAACAGATGCTGATAATTTTGAGATTAAACCCTCCATCTCATTGACAGGTCAGGAATGAAAATCAGGTATATATTCATTGGTTAGTTTACTCCTATCCCACAGATTCCAATTTTTCGCATCAGTTGGGATAATCTCTGATTGCCACATGGGTTAACACTTATTTCCATCTCCTTAACCAACTCATAGTATAATATTGATTATTATTAAGCACTTACTACATGCCAAGTACTGGTCTAAGAGTTTTACATATATTTGCTTTTACTCTTCATGATGTCACAAAGAAGTAGATGCTATTCTCATTTCTAATTTTGAAATGGGGAAACCAAGGCACTGAAAGATTAAATGACTTGTACTGCTACAGTTAATAAGTGAGGAAGCCTGGATTAACATAAAAAGGCCAATACCTGGAGGAGTCAAGATGGCAGAGGAGTAGCTGAGATGACATCAGGTCGCAGGAGTTCAGTTAGATAGTTATCAAAACATTCTGAATACCTACAAATCCAACAGGAGATCAAAAAGAAGAAGAGCAGAAATTCTAGAAATAGAAAATTGACCACTTTCTGAAAGGTGGACATGTGAAACCGAAGCGACAGGAAGATAGACCGCGGGGGAAGGGGCTGGCTCCCAGCAAGCAGCAGAGCAATGGAGCACAAAATCAGAACTTTCAAAAGTCTGCTCCACTGAGGGACAATGCACCAGAGGCTAAGCAGGGGTGGAGCCCTAGTGGGGACAGCGTGGTCTCAGGTCCCACAGGGTCACAGAAGGATTGGGGGTGTTTGAGTGTAGCAGAGCTCACAGGTATTACAGCAGGGAAGCTGACTACAGAGATGGAGATGAGGAGTGAGCTTTCAGCTCGGGATTACCTTAAACTGTGATCTGTGGCAAAATCAGGCCACTGCTCTTTGAGCAGGGACCTCACAAGTGGCAGATCCAGGGAGATTCACCTTCCTTTTCTGGAGGCAGGAATCTGTTGGGTTGGAGACTCCAAACAGGGCTGTGTGTCAGAGACAGAAATGTTCAGTGACAGGCCGGGTGAGCTCGGAGCACGGCCAGAGACTAGGGAGATGGGAGTGATTGGGCACTTTTCTCCCAGTGCACACTGAGGATTGGGGCCCCAAGCTCTCCCCTCCTCCTGGCCGGAGATTGGGAGGCTGCCATTTTCATTCCCATCCTCTAGAGATCTATGGAAAGTGCTCACAGAACAAAAGCTCCCAAGAGCGAACCAGAGCAGATTACTTAGCCCGGCCCCTGACAAAGGAGGAGCAATTCCACCTCAGGCAAAGACACTTGAGAATCACTACAACAGTCCCCTCCCCCAGGAGATCAGCAAGAACATCCAGCCAAGACCAAGCTTACTGATCAAGGAGAACAGTGGAATTCCAGAGGAGGGGAAAGCAAAGCATGGAATTCATGGCTTTCTCCCCATGATTCCTTAGTCTTGCAAAGTTAATTAAATTTTTTTAATTTTATTTTTTTTCTTATTCTAATTTTTGTTTATCTTTTACTCTTTCCTCTTTTAATGTTTTTTAATTAGTTTATCTTAACAATACCTTTCTTTAAAAAAATCCTTTTGAAACTTCATTATTATAGTCATATTTTATACTTCATTATATCTAACTTTATTTTTTGTATACATACAAGGTTTTTCTCCTAAAATATTTTGGGATACAACTACTAATAGATCAAAATATACCTTAAATCTAGCACAGGGCTTTGTTCTAGTCTCCAGCCTGAGCAAATTCTCTCCACTTTCTTTTTCTTGCTTTTCCCAAACAACTTATGAACTCCTTTTTAAGAATTTTTTTTTAAATTTTCATCTTTACAGTCATATTCCATCTCTTCATCATGACTATCCTTATGTTTGTATAGATATATAAGTTTCTCTTTCTTTAAAATTTTAGGAGGTAGTTTCTTCTAAGAGACCAAAATACACCCAAAATCAAGTGAGTGGCACTTCTCTATTCACCAGTCTAATATATATATATAATATTATATATAATATTATATATATATATATATTTCTTTTTTTTCCTTGTTTTGAACTTCCTTTTACCACCTTTCTTTTCCCCACAAATTGGGGTCTCTCATGATTTGTTAAATGCACATTTTTCTGTGGTCTTTGCCACCCTTTTAGTATTTTATTCTCTCATTCATAATGATAAAATGCTGATAAAATGACAAGGTGAAAAAACTCACCAAAAAAAAAAAAAAAACCACCAAAATACAAAAAAACAAGAGACAAAACTAAAGGCTAGGGACCAAATCAATATGGATATTGGTAATATGTCAGATCTAGAGTTCAGAATGATGATACTCAAGGTGCTAGCTGGGCTCAAAAAAGGCATGGACGATATTAGAGAAACCCTGTCTGGAAAAATAAAAGACATTTCTGGCGAAATAAGAGAACTAAAATCTAACCAAGCTGAAATCAAAAAAGTTATTAATGAGGTACAATAAAAAATGGAGGCTCTTACTGCTAGGATAAATGAGGAAGAGGAGAGAATTAGTGATATAGAAGACCAAATTATGGGGAATAAGGAAGCTGAGCAAAAGAGAGACAAACAACTACTGGACCACAAGGGGAGAATTTGAGAAATAAGTGATACCATAAGACAAAACAACATTAGAATAATCGTAATTCCAGAAGAAGGAGAAGGGGGGCAGAAAGTATATTGGAGTGAAGTATAGTAGAGAATTTCCCTAATATGGCAAAGGGAACAAACACCAAAATCCAGGAGGCACAGAGAAACACCCTAAAATTAAATAAGAGTAGGTCCACACCCTGTCATCTAATAGTAAAACTTAATGCAATGATAAAAATATTAGATTGGCAGCAGACTTATCCATAGAGACTTGGCAGTCCAGAAAGAACTGGCATGATATATTTAGAGCACTAAATGAGAAAAACATGCAACCAAGAATACCATATCCAGCTAGGCGATCACTGAAAATAGAAAGAGATAAAAAGCTTCCAAGACAAACAAAAACTAAAAGAATTTGTAAACACCAAACCAGCTCTACAGTAAATATTGAAAGGTGTCCTCTTTCTAGGCAAGCAGAGAGCCTAAAAGTAGTAGACCAGAAAGGAACAGAGACAATAAACAGTAACAGTCACCTTACAGGTAATACAATGGCACTAAATTCATCTCTCTCAATAGTTACCCAGAATGTAAATGGGCTTAATGCCCCAATCAAAAGACACAGGGTATCAGAATAGATAAAAAAATAAAAAATAAAAAAATCAATATGCTGCCTACAAGAAACTCATTTTAGACCCAAAGACACCTCCAGATTTAAAGTGAGGGGGTGGAAAACAATTTCCTATGCTAATGGACATCTAAAGAAAGCTGAGGTGGTAATCCTTATTTCAGATCAATTAGATTTCAAGCCAAAGACTATCAGAGATGGGGAAGGGCACTATATCATACTCAAAGGGTCAGTCCAACAAGAAGATCTAACAATTTTAAAAATCTATGGCCCTAACATGGGAGCAGCCAACTACATAAACCAATTATTAACAAAATCAAAGAAACACATGGACAATAATATAATAATAGTAGGGGACTCTAACACCCCCTCACTGAAATGGACAGACCATCCAAGCAAAAGATCAACAAGGAAATAAAGGCCTTAAATGACACACTAGACCAGATAGATATCACAGATATATTCAGAACATTTCATGCCAAAGCAACAGAATACTCATTCTTCTCTAGTGCACATGGAACATTCTCCAGAATAGACCACATCCTGGGTCAGAAATCTGTCTCAACCAGTATCAAAAGACTATGATCATTCCCTTCATATTTTCAGACCACAATGCTCTGAAACTAGAACTCAATCACAACAGGAAATTCAGAAATAACCCAAATACATGGAGGATAAAGAGCATCCTACTAAAGAATGAATCGGTCAACCAGGAAATTAAAGAAGAATTGAAAAAAATTCATGGAAACAAATGAAAATGAAAACACAACGGTTCAAAATCTTTGGGACTTATCAAAGGCAGTACTGAGAAGAAAATATATAGTGATACAAGCCTTTCTCAAGAAACAAGAAAGGCCTCAAGTACACAACCTTACCCTACACCTAAAGGAGCTGGAGAAAGAACAGCAAAGAAAGCCTAAACCCAGCAGGAGAAGAGAAATCATTAAGATCAGAGCAGAAATCAGTGAAATAGAAACACCCCCCCCAAAAAAAATAGAACAAATCAATGAAAATAGGAGCTGGCTTTTTTGAAAGAATTAATAAGACTGATAAACCCCTGGACAGACTTATCAAAAAGTAACATAAAGGACCCAAATAAATAAAATCATGAATGAAAAAGAGAGATCATAACCAATACCAAAGAAATACAAACAATTATAACATATTATGAGGAACTATATGCCAGCAAGTTTGACAATCTAGAAGAAATGGATGCATTCCTAGAGACATATAAACTACCAAAACTGAACCAGGAAGAAATAGAAAACCTGAACAGACCCATAACCAGTAAGAAGATTGAAGCAGGCATCAAAAAACTCCCAAAAAACAAGAGCTCAGGGCCAAACAGCTTCCAAGGGGAATTTTATCAAATATTAAAAGAAGAATTAATTCCTATTCCCCTAAACTATTTCAAAAAATAGAAATGGAAGGAAGACTTCCAAACTCATTTTATGAGGCCAGCATCACCTTGATCCAAAAACCAGACTAGACCCTATCAAAAAGGAGAATTACAGACCAATATCCTTGATGAACACAGATGAGAAAATTCTCACCAAAATACTGGCCAATAGGATCCAACAATACATTAAAAGGATTATTCACCACAACCAAGTGAGATTTATTCCAGGGCTGCAAGGTTGGTTCAACATCCACAAATCAATCAATGTGATACAATAAATTAACAAGAGAAAGAATAAGAACCATATGATACTCTCAATAGATGCTGAAGAAGCACTTGACAAAGTACAGCATCCTTTCTTGATCAAAACTCTTCACAGTGTAGGGATAGAGAGTACATACCTCAATATCATCAAAGTCATCTGTGAAAAGCCCACAGCAAACATCATTCTCAATGGAGAAAAACTGAGAGATTTTCTGCTAAGGTCAGGAACATAGCAGGGATGTCCATTATCACCACTGCTATTCAACATAGTACCAGAAGTCCTAGCCTTAGCAATCAGACAACAAAAAGAAATTAAAGGCATCCAAATCATCAAAGAAGAAGTCAAACTATCACTCTTTGCAGATGATATGATACTTTATGTGGAAAACCTAAAAGACTCCACTCCAAATCTGCTAGAACTTGTACAGGAATTCAGTAAAGTGTCAGGATATAAAATCAATGCACAGAAATCAGCTGCATTTCTATACACCAACAAGATGACAGAAGAAAGAGAAATTAAGGAGTCAATCCCATTAACAATTGCACCCAAAACCATAAGATACCTAGGAATAAACCTAACCAAAGAGGCAAAGAATCTGTACTCAGAAAACTATAAAGTATTCATGAAAGAAATGGAGGAAGACAAAAAAGAAATGGAAAACTGTCCCATGCTTATGGATTGGAAGAACAAATATTGTGAAAATGTCTGTGCTACCTAAAGCAATCTACACATTTAATGCAATCCCTATCAAAATACCATCAATTTTCTTCATAGAAATCAAAATAATAATCCTAAAATTCATTTGGAACCAGAAAAGACCTCGAATAGTCAGATGAGTGTTGCAAAAGAAAGCCAAAGTTGGTGGCATCACAATTCCAGACTCCATTACAAAGCTATGATCACAAGACAGTATGGTATTAGCACAAAAACAGACAAATAGATCACTGGAACAGACTAGAGAGCCCAGAAATAGACCTTCAACTCTATGGTCAACTGATCTTCAACAAAGCAGGAAAGAATGTCCAATGGATAAATGACAGTCTCTTCAACAAATTGTGTTGGGAAAATTGGACAGCCACATGCAGAAAAATGAAACTGGACCATTTCCTTATACCACACACAAAAATAGACTCAACATGGATAAAAGACCTCAATGGGAGAAAGGAATCCATCAAAATCCTTGAGGAGAACAGGGAAGCAACTTCTTCAACCTCAGCTGCAGTCTTCCTAGAAACATCGCCAAAGGCAAGGGAAGCAAGGGCAAAAATGAACTATTGGGACTTCATCAAGATCAAAAGCTTTTGCACAGCAAAGGAAAGAGTCAACAAAACCAAAAGACAATTGACAGAATAGGAGAAGATATTTGCAAACGACCTATCCGATAAAGGGCTAGAATCCAAAATCTATAAAGAGCTTAGCAAACTCAATACCCAAAGAACAAATAATCCAATCAAGAAATGGGCAGAGGACATGAACAGACATTTCTGCAAGCAAGACATCCAGATGGCCAACAGACACATGAAAAAGTGCTCCACATCACTCGGCATCAGGGAAATACAAATCAAAACCACAGTGATATACCACCTCACACCAGTCAGAATGGCTAAAATTAACAAGTCAGGAAATGACAGATGTTGGCTAGGATCTGGAGAAAGGGGAACCCTACTACACTGTTGATGGGAATGCAAGCTGGTGCAACCACTCTGGAAAACAGCATGGAGGTTCCTCAAAAAGTTGAAAATAGAGCTACCTTACAACCCAGCAATTGCACTACTTGGTATTTACCTATAGATACAAAGGTAATGATCCAAAGGGGGATGTGCACCCAAATGTTTACAGCAGCAATGTCCACAATAGCCAAACTATGGAAAGAACCTAGATATCCATCAACAGATGAATGGATAAAGAATAATTGGTATATATATATATACAATGGAATACAATGCAGCCATCAAACGAAATGAAATCTTGCCATTTACAACAACATGGATGGAACTAGAGGGTATTATGCTGAGTGAAATAAGTCAATCTGAGAAAGAAAATTATCATATGATCTCCAGGATATGAAGAATTTGAGAGGCAACATGTGGGGTTTGGCTGGTAGGGAAAGAAAAAATGAAACAAGATGGGATCGGGAGGGAGACAAACCATAAAAGACTCTTAATCTCACAAAACAAACAATGGTTTGCTGGGTGGGGTGGGGGGTGTAGGGTGAGGGTGGTTAGGTTATGGACATTGGGGAGGGTATGTGCTATGGTGAGTGCTGTGAAGTGTGTAAACCTGGTGATTCACAGACCTGTACCCCTGGGGCTAATAATACATTATATGTTAATAAAAAATAAAAAATTAATTAAAAAAAAGCCAATCCTTTATGTACCTTATTATACCAGGATAGAAAGAGAAAGAAGAAAGTTTCAGAGTTGTATGACAGTGGCAATGTAAAGGGTGGTGCAAACATGGAAAGAGACTGGTTAGGAACACTTAAATTCTTTTTCTCCCTGTCTCATCTCCTGATTTTATCCCCACTCCTTTGCTTCCTTATTCAGTTCTAATCCTGATAGAGCAACAAGTGCCTCCCCTTGAAATGGACTCTCTAACATTTGGACAATCTGGACAACAAATGTTCTCATGATCAGATCACACAACCAAAGTCCCCTTCTCATTTTTCATAAGAGCGCTTCTGCTTATCGTTCAGTCATCAGATTTGCATTGCTGAGCTAGACCTCAAGAGAAAGAGAAAAAAAGCAATAAAAGGCATGGTTCCTACCAGCAAAAGACACAAAACAATTGGTTACCCACAGTGCTTCCACAGTGAAAAGATGCCTAGAAATGTTTTCAAGTAATGCATAAATGGATATGAGTGAGCACATTGTTAAAAGAGCAAAACCACACAAAAGAAATATAAGATTAATTTCTTACAGTGAAATGGCATCAAAAAAAGGAAGGTTCCCTGAAAATGGAGTTCAGAACCAGGTCTTAAAGTTATGGCAGGGGAGGAGGAGAGATGGTTACTAATGACAGGCTGCTCCTCTCCTGACAATTGTCATGGCTGGATTATCTCAAGTGTGAGCCGCACAATAGGCTTGCTAAAAAGTGTAATGCTTCAGAATCCTGTCATTAGATACCATTTCCCCGATGCCCTGTTGCCTCAGCACTGTAACCATTACACATTTTCCATGGGACTGAAAACAGAGCTCTGCTTTCTGGAATGACAATTGTTATAAACATGCTCCATCCTCAAAACATTTAAAATCTGGAGGATTCCTTCAGAGCAGAGCAGAGAAATACAAGTGCCATTCATCTTCTGCCCTTGCTCTCCAAACTCTCTTGAAGAAAATTATTTCATTGTGTACTTTCTCAGAGAGAAACTAAAATTCTAAGATTTAAGGGCCTTGAGGGTTAGTAGCAGAAACCTAGAGCCAGGGAGTTTGGCAAGAAGAAAATGAAAGTATGAGAAAGGGGAAAGAATTTTTAATGAAAAGAGTAAGAAAAGAGGGCTTACATAAAAAGTTCAAGCCAGAATCCTACATGCCAAACATTCTAAACTTTAAGAATTTTAGAAACTTTATTTCCTTCAGAGATTCTTTATATTTAAAGGTGTCACAGAAACTACAGATCCTTTTCAGCCTCCCCAGTTCTGCTCGTGTTTCCACTGGACCTTTTGCAAAGTGAAAAGCTGACGGTCAGAATAAGTGGATTCAGCAGCTGCCACACTATGCTTTGATTTGGGGGAAAAGGAGGGTTTGATACCTGGCCTTTGGCCTTGCAGATTGGGCTATATGCAGCCATTTTGACCTCCTACTTTTTAGCAGTGGGAAGCCATGTGTTTTGTCCTTCCTTTTCTTGGTTGATTTTTGTCTGGTTGTTCTGACATCTCGAGAGGTGTCTCATGGGAAGATCAGTAAGTAGTAGATAAATCTCTACTAAACTATGAACAAAAAAATGGTCCCAAATTTCAAAAATATAGAGTATAGATCCATTTTCTCTCTCTCTCTTCTCTCTCTCACTCATTCTCTCTCCTCTTCTAAATAACCCATGCTATTCCTATAAATCACAGAGAAGTTACAACATTTCTCATCTGCCTGCCAGAGATGTAAAAGTCAAATAATGCCCTCTCATTTTTATAACTTTCCAGGAAGAGTCAAGTAATCCTTGTTACACCAAAAGATTCACCCAGAGGAAAACTGTCAAAGGAATTAAGTCAGCATTTTTATATCCCTCATACTCCTGCCATATCTGCTCTCTAGATCACTAAGCTAGGAGGACATGGGCAGTAGTCCAGAGAAAACACTTGAGTGTATTCCCACAAACACCAATCACTACCCCATATATTATATTTAATTCTTAGGACACACAAAGACATCATTCCTCATTTAGGAAATGTTGTTGTTTTATGTTTCTTGCCTAAGAGGTAGATGTGCTATATTTCCATAATTTAGTGAAGAAACAGATATGAGGGTTCCTTTAAGGTTCTATAGGACCTGACATTTTGAAATAGAGGGATGTGATTCAAAATTAGAGTAGCACTTATCTCTTCCTCAAGGCTATATCTCAGGTCCAAAATAGTTTGAATATCACTAAATCATCATTCAGTGAGGAAATAATTGATAGCACTAGAAGATAAAGATGACAATTCTGAATAATGAGTAATATTTAAGTTGATAGTCAAAGGATTAATTGAAATAGCCATCATCACATCAAAGGAAATCAGTGACAATGGCTTTTGCTTGGCATGATGTGACATATCCATTGCAAAATTAATGAGGACTATATATATACTTTTTCACAGTCCATGAAATTGTGGCATCAAAAACTACCTTAGAGTTTATCTAGTGACATCTTTCTTATAGATTTCTTATAATGCAAAAGACTCCACATGTATTTGTCTCTGACACTTTACCTCAAAGTTGTAGAAATAGTTTTTTACTGAATTTTTCTCTCCTCAGGATATTAGAAAGAGAATTTTAAAGGAAATTTAAATTTTCCATAAGTCAATTTTGGGGAGTAGGAGAAGAAATTCTAATACTTCCAAATTTTTGCAAGGCTTTTTTTTTTAATCAAAGTTGGTGATATTGGCACAATTTATTGTCACAACATGTTCCCCACAAAGATAGCCAATTCCATTTACTCTTTCAGCTGTCCAACTTTGAAGCAGAAGAGAAATTATCATGTGCTAGGTATCCTACAAATATTCTTATTTTATCTCCCCAGTAATTTAATGATGGAGGTATCTCATCCAATTCCCAGATCTCAAAACTGAGGGGCAAAGAGACCAGAGTCATAAGCTAAAAAGTATTAGTGTTAGAATTTAGTACCAGATGGGCCTAACTTCAAAATCCATACTCTTCTTCCCTTTGTGTATAAAAAATTCTGAAAGAAAAACTGACCCCAACAAAGACTATAAATCATTCTAATCACATATAAGTTGGAATTGGTAAAAAGAAATCCTCAAATGCAACTTGCATATTTGCATTAAGCCTTCTAGAAAACATTCACCAAATATTTATTGAACGATTATTTGCAGGAACTAGAATTAGTATGTTTAGTCTTTGATAAGTGACCAAAAATTAACAAGAAAAATATTAGCTAAAAATAATATTGTAAATTGAGTTATTGTAAGTTATTCACTTTCTCTCTCACTGTAAAGGGATTATACATCTCCACTTCATTGAATTGGGATGGGTTATATGGCATGCTTTGGCCATTGGGATGTAAGTATATATAACATATACCATATTCAAACAAAAAATTTAAATGTAAATTTATGGTTTGACATTGTCTGATTAATGAAGTGACTGAAAATAATATATCTATACTAGGAGTACTCATTATTTCTCCTGGTCATGATCAACAAATGTAAAGAATATACCCACCAAGAATAGTCACTCAGGAATACCAAAGTTTTCCATATGCTGAAGAAGAGGCATACTCCGGGACGCCTGGGTGGCTCAGTTGGTTAAGCGGCTGCCTTCAGCTCAGGTCATGATCCTGGGATTGGGTCCCACATGGGGCTCCTTGCTCGGCGGGGAGCCTGCTTCTCCCTCTGCCTCTGCCTCTGCCTGCCACTCTGTCTGCCTGTACTCGCTCTCTCTCTCTCCCTCTCTCTCTGACAAATAAATAAATTAAAAAATAAATAAATAAATAAATAAATAAATAAAAAGAAGAGGCATACTCCTCTTGTGAGGCATACCAGATTTCAATGGATAACTAGCATAGTGAAAAAAAAAATCTCCTTATTCTCAAGAGATATACCTCCTAAAGGAAAATATGGGGAATTATGTTGCTCTTTGTCAAATATTCAGATTTTTATTCCTGCAGTAACCCTCTCTGTGAAAGGTATACACATCCCCATAATGTAAAATTCAGAAATCCCCAGCTGACTTGCTTCAGTCGATGAAATGTGAATAAAAGTGACATGTGACACTTGCACACATGAACTTTAACAGCCAGTTTTTGGTTTCCCTGTCTGTTTTATCTATACCACAAAACTTGAAATACTCAGAATAGATAATGCTTTGTAATACCAGGTTCTGGAGCAAAGAAACTGTGGAGCAAAGTCACAGATGACCCATAATAGACATATATTTCTCGAATGAGTAAGAAATTTGTGACTTTAAGCCCTGAGAATTGGTGTCATTTGTTACTGTGGCATAGTCAAGTTTATTCTAACATAAGTAACATTTCACTCTTTCTTAATAATCACTGATTTAGTGGACTTTACAGCATCCAAACACTCTTCCCTCTATATTGTTTCTCTTAATTGACTTTTTGAAAGGTACTAGGCAAAAAATATCTTAAGATTGGAGCACCTGGGTGGCTCAGTCAGTTAAGCAACTAACTTCTGGTTTTAGCTCAGGTCATGATCTCAGGATCCTGAGATCAAGCCCTATGTTGGTCTCCGTGCTTGGTAGGAAGTCTGCTTGAGGTTCTCTCCCTCTTCCTCTGCCTCTCTCTCTCTCAAATAAAAAAAGTAAATCTTAAAAAAAGGATTTTTCAAGATTATATTCTGAAAAGTACTGCCACTGCATATACACCAAATAATTATTTTATTGTTGACTTTAATTTTAACAATTAGTTAAACTGGAGCTAGAATGTATAGCCTCTAAGGACAATTAAGGAGCCTAACAAAGATGCCTAAACAGAAGAGATAAGCCAAGACAATGCCCATATCTATCATTTTCTTATAAAGTAATTATAGACAGTCTGTGATCAAAGCAGTGGGTGATAGGATATATATATAGAAAGAAGATGGATAGATGGATAGATAGATAGATATGGATATCCAGAATTCTGCTCCTAAATCAAGACCAGTCTAATTTTAACTTTGAGAGAGATTTCAGTAGCTATAGCTGAACGTAATTTACAATGAACAGTTTTTTGTTTTGTTTTGAATAAAGCACCAGTAGCTTCAAGTAAAAAAAGCTTCCCATTAAAAATCCAATATAAAATTATTCCAAAACATACCTCTAGATGGCTATATGTGAGATTATTATCTATAGACCTGTTAAAGTAAAACACCTACCGCTGATGATGACTTTGGTTATAAAGTAATTTATCTAGAAGCCTTCTCGCTTCCAGGATGAGATAGCAGAGTTACTGCTCTATTAAGGCCACTCCTAAGATATAATGCTAAAATCATGCCATCTTTATTATGAGGGAATGTCTGCCTAACTCTTCACCCTTGAAGATGGAAATATTTCCAGATCATCTGAACATAAATCAGATTATTGAGGAAATGTTAAAGAGGCAGGAAGGGGAACTAAAATGCATCTTCTTTTCAGTCACTTTGGAAATTATTTTCTGAAGCACAGAAACTATTCTTAGAAACATTCTCTTGGCTTAGATGCAAGGTCTATATTAATAGTTAAATATAACAAATTTATAACCATGGAGTCAAAAGCCAAAGAAAGACCATTAAAACGGCAATATCATATTATTTTCATATTATTCCTATATTACTTTTAGAATTTCATACAAAAGAGTACAGGTTTTATTAGGCATCTAGAAGTGATAGGCCTCCCTGAGTTCAATTCCCCACATCAAACAGTGAGTTAAGTATAAGCTTATAATTTGTTAAGAATATCAGTAGCCCATGTTTTAGGCTGAATAACTTGTGTATCGATGTGTTTATAATTTAGAAAATAATGGGTTGTTCCAGGCCCAGCGAGATAGTGTCATAGCCATAGAACTGGTAAAGGCAAACAAGTTAACAAAATTGGAACTCAGCATTTCATAGTTACCTTTAAATACTCATAGTGCAAGAAGTCTTTCCTAGATGGCATTTAGCTATTGATGACTGCACTTCACCAACATGCTCCTTATTTCTAAATATATTAATTTCAGCTTGACATTTGCTTTATGAACATTTAATTCTCAGAGTTAAGAAAACAGCTTAAGTAGGAGAATAGATATGCAAAATTAAAGGTTATTTATGTAATCACTAACACAGTGATGTTTAAGACTCTTGGAACTGCTGTGAAATTTTAGGGTTATGAGATCATGCTATATACTTTGAAAAATTAATTCAAATTAGTTTGGAAATGAGCACTTTCATATCCACTGAAAATTTCATTAACAATAGAAATATGGTGTTATGATCAAAGAAATGGTAAAACACTAGATGTCTACAGAGGTTAAAATTGGGTCCTTTTTAAAAATATCTTCATTAAAGATCTAAAAGTAATAATGAGCAGATTATTCAAATATACAAATATTAAGAAAGAATAATAATATTCATTAGAAAATAATTGTAGTTACTTAAAAATTAAGTATAAAAATTAGGGGCACCTGGGTGGCTCAGTGGGTTAAAGCCTCTGCCTTCAGCTCGGGTCATGATCCCAGGGTCCTGGGATCGAGCCCCGAATCGGGCTCTCTGCTCTGCTGGGAGCCTGCTTCCTCCTCTCTCTCTCTGCCTGCCTCTCTGCCTACTTGTGATCTCTATCTGTCAAATGAATAAATAAAATCTTAAAAAAAAAAAAAAAATTAAGTATAAAAATTAGATTAATTTTAAATGACAAAGACTCTTTGTCATTAGATATTAGACAAGAGAGAAGATAATGTATCTGGAAAGCAGTAACATAAATAAATAAATCTACACTATTATGCAAAAATCTCAATATTATCTGGAAAGATGCTCTGTACAATAGGAAAGTTAAAACTTTCTACATCTAACAAAATCTCAGCCATCTGCCCCATCAGACAGTGCCATGCATTAGGGAATGAAGATAATTCAACAATTTTTAATTAAATGGATGAGAACAAAAGGCAACTATAAATAATACCTTAATGCCAAGGTATCAAAATTAGTACACATCATTTTTGGAGTCTGGTGGAAAGAGGACCAATCATTCAATACTCTTGGACAATCAAATTATCCAAATGAGTCTCCTGTTCCATATATTACAATCAATCAGTAATTAATCCCCTCCAATTCAAATCACCCACTTTGTGCTGATTCTCTGGCCTTGCAATGTAGTTAAGATTATAAACCATCTCTTCCTCATCTCTCAGCTGCTACACATGGCTACATCAGAACTGAGGACACTATAATCTACATATTACCTCAAAATGGTACATAGTCTCTCAGCTTTCCTTATTATCCAGAGTCACTGTCTGCCAGGGCAGAGATGAAAGGAATCAGTGGAGAAGCTGCTCTGAATACAATAACTGAGAAGCACTAGAGCCTTGATTTCCAAAATTCTGAAACTGTTCTTGGCAGAATATTCTAGGTGTTGACCAGCAGTTAATCACAGTGTTCAATTTACCAAGACTCTATCTTGGAGTAAAAATCCACAAACCTAACGTGGCCATAAAGTGTTTCTTGGAGGGCCCAGAAGAAATGTCATTAAAGGAGCATTTTTTTTGTTTTAATTAGGTAATGAAAGCAAATTTCAGTGTGTGTAAATGAATGATCTTTTTTTTGAGGCTAAATGAAGCAGTTGAGAAATGAGAATCCCATCAAATGCACCAATGGCTTTGTGATCTTTAAACTCAGGACACAGAGATGGAAGAACAACTAATTTCAGCTGAAAAGACACCATCTGAGAGATGATCAGATTATGTTCCCACCATTAATATAGGCAAGAGTCAAAGTTGATAAGGGCAAAAAAACAAAACTGCAGTTCTGCCTGGATAAACTCTTTTCCAGCTTTGGATGCCTGGGTGTCTCAGTCATTTAAGCATCTGCCTTCAGCTCAGGTTGTGATCTCGGAGTCCTGGAAGCAATTCCCGCATCGGGCTCCCCACTCAGTGGGAAGTCTTCTTTTCCCTCTGCCTCTGCCTTTCTCCCCTGCCCATGCTCTCTCTCTTGCTGTCTTGAATAAATACATTCTTTAAACAAAACAAAACTCTTTTCCCGCTTTTCCAGGTAACAGAGACAGTGTAAAAAGGTTAATGCTAATGATATTCACTATTGAAAAATGAGCTTAGATACTCCCTCTGCTATACTCTTCCCTTTGGGATAATCATAATAGATTGTTGTTCCCTGTGGTTAAACAATTGGGGAATTACTAAAACAATTTGCAATAAACAGACATTTATAATGTAGAAACACATGAAAGGAAATAAACTGACATTTCAAAGCCATTCTACAGGAGGCATGTTGCAGATTTCAAATTGAAAGGTATTGTTTTGGCACAACAAACTTGAACTGCAAAAATTATCCAACCCAAGATATGTTTTCCTTCTTCAAAAATCTTCCATGAGGGTGCCTGGGTGGCTCAGTAGGTTAAGAAGCCATCTCTTGATTTCTGCTCAGATCATGATCTCAGGGTCCTGGGATCAAGCCCTGAGGTGGACTCTGCACTTAGTAGGGAATCTACTTGAGGATTCTCTCTCCCTCTCTCTCTGCCCAAATTCATGTGCATATGTGCACTTTCTCTCTTTCAAAATAAATAAATCTTTAAAAAAAATAAGTAAATAATTTTTTTAAGAAGCCTCTGTGGATGATGTTTGTTTCGTGGTTTTTATCAGTATATTTTGAAATTAATATTTTAATATCTAGTATTTATAATGTGCTAAGGCCAAATCGGTCATCAATTAGTTATGCCTCAATCAATACCAGGAAAAGGAAGGTTGTAAAAAGTAGCCATATTTCAAAGATTTACAAGAAAGTCAAGATGGTTCCACTATTAGAATTTTATCATGACTTTTTCTTTCTAGGGTTCCATGTAACTTCTATAATTTATTTTGGCATACATTTTTCCTTTAATTGTATATCTCTTCTACCAGATTACAACCATTTCTGAGTAACAGATTTTGTCTTTGTATCCTTACTAGCTATCCCAGTACTTGACATATTGTAGATGTTAAAAACATGTTTTCTGAATGAACAAACTGGAAGACTCCTGTGGTGGTCTGGAACATATCCCCTCTTCTCAAGGACTTCCACTTCTACATTAACCCTATTCTCTTTTCTTTTTCAATTTCTTCCTCCCTATTTTATCTCTAACTTTTCTGAATCCTTCCTTGACCCTACATACCACTCCAACTACTACCCTACACTTCTCCTTGTTACACCAAGACATCTCCAAAAGAAATTATTTCTATTTCCTGTTATCACTTTGCCACCTCCTATTCATTCTTCCACTCACTGAAATCTGACTTCCTGCCACAGCAAAAACAGTTTTGATGAGGTCTCTAATGGCTTCTATGCTGCAAATCCAAGGGATGCTTCTGTTTCTACTCAAAATTCTCAAATGAATTTTACATAGTTAATTGTTCACTCCTTAATTTATATTCACTTTTCCAATCCATCTTCAACCTCCTCTCTACTTTCTCTTAATCATCTCATTCATTTCCAACTCTTTGGAATTATCCACCTTATCCACTTTCAAATATGAGTCATCACATACTAATGAGCCTGAGCTCTTTCTGAGCTCTTTACTTGTATAGCAATGGCCTCCGTAATATCTCTACTTGGCTGACTTAACATACTCAAAGAGATCTCATGACTCCCTCACCTGGGTTTCCCAACTAGTCTTTTACATCTTAATAAATAATACCACTACCAACTCAATTGCTCAAAGAAAAAACTACAGGATTGAACTTCATTCCTCATTTCCCCTAATATAACCTCATAAAATCCATAAACAAATTGTCAGTTGTACCTTCAAAATAAGCCAAAATCTAGACATTTCACCTTATTTTCATAGCCATCACCCTAGTCCAAAACATTATGGAATCATTTTCTAAAATGGCCTCTTTACCACAGTAGTATCCCTACTTTTACTGTTGTTTCCCCCACACTCAATGTATTCTCCATCCAGCAGCTAGTGTGATCTTTTTAAAAGGTTATCAAATCACATTGTTTCCCTGATTAAAACCCACAAAGCTTCCCCAAAACAGCTTGAAAAAAATTCAGTCTTTACCAAGATTTATAAGGTTCAACCATAATCTGGCCCTTGCCTACCTCTCCAATTTCATTTTCTACTCTTCAGGCATTTATGATTCCTTTCTTTATATGAAAACACTGAGCTCTTTCTAAGCAAAGAGCTTACATTTTCCTCTTGCATGAAATTGTTTTTCCCTTGGCTCATTGCATGGCTAGCTCCATATCATCCTTCAAAATTCATTTCAAAGAGTACCTCCTCAGAGAGGCTTTCTATGAGTACCCTACTTAGAGTGGTCCTCCCCAACTCCTAAGCCCAGTTATTCACTTTCATACCATTCTATTTATTTCAAGACATTTATCACAACCTGAAATCATGTTATTTGTTTACTGTCTATTTTCTCTGAGATATAAACTGGAAGGGGTTTATTCAATTGCTATTATTCTGAAGCCCAGAACAGTATCTGGCATTTAAGTATCTGCACAAGGAGTTAAAAGTAAATGAATGGACATATGAGAAGTGCAGTAATTTAAGAGGCATGTACTCTTTAAAAATCTCATTACTACCTAAAACCCTATTATATTATAGAGTCCTTTCATTGGTAGAAATCACCCATAAAATCACAAAGCATATGAATTAGTTCATCTAAGTCCTTTTACTAGGTGTTTTTCTAGATTGTAGAGGAGTAGGCTATATATAATTCTAGGTCCCCTGCCCTATCTCTGTACCTTTAAGCTAGATCCAATATTTCCAAAGGACAAGGTATGTTAAGCCACAGAAGCATGAAGACTTCACTTTATAGTTAACTCTCTCATGGTTGTTAGCTCTCTCTTTCCATCCAAACCCCAAAATACCTCTCTCTTTTCAGAATAAAAAATCTGTGGGTTTACACTTATACTATCCCTATTCTTGAATTACTCTTCTTCTATCGACTCCTTTCCTTCCATACTACCCTGGGTAGAATGTGTCAAGTTATGATGATTTATAACTCTACCTTGAGTAGAATGCATTATGATAAGGATAACCCAGTTTTTATTCTCTTTCCCAAGAGGGATGGTAGACAAATTTAGAAAATAACAATATAAGATTCTTAGTTAAATTTGAATTTCAGATAAATAACTTTTTAATAAATAGATCCCAAATTTGCATGGAATACATTTGCAATATTTGGAAAATATTTATGAAAAAAAATGTTCATTGCTATTGGAAATTCAAATTTAAGTAAATGTTCTGTATTTTACCTGGCAGCCCTACATAAGGAGAAGAGGTGTTTTCTCAGGCTTGGGTCCAAATGAAGAGAGATGTTCTCCTGATTCTGAGTTTCTATTAGTAAAAGATGAACAATGAAATGAGATCATTCTAAAATTCAGCAAGTATTAACTGAGTGTATATTTTGCACTTAGCTTTCTTGGAATTATCAGATATTCACTGGTAAACAAAATAGAGATGGGCGAGTCCAAGTTTATCAACAATCACAGGAAAAAGACAAAACTTTTTATTTTTTTATTTTTTTGAGGTAACCTCTAGACCCAATGTGGGGCTTGAACTCACATTCCTGAGATCAAGAATAGCATGCTTTCATGACAGAGACAGCCAGGTACCACAACAGACAAAAAAATTTAAATAAACAGGTAAGTTCAGGTACTAGCCTGTTTTTTTTTAATTTTTCTTCCAGTTCTCTCTCTCTCTCTCTCTCTGTCTCTCCCTCTCTCTCACACATACATACCACATTCTAAAAACAACTAGTTTTGGTTATTTATAAATTTGACACAGTTCTCTTTTAATTTGCTTAAAACCAAACAATAATCTCCTTTAGGAACACAAACCAATCTTTTTACTATCTTACCATTAATATTACAGAAAAAATAAATGGTACTGATGGTATCATATGCTTTGCAGAACTTTTTTCCTTTTTGTTTTTTGCAGTTTTGATTTGATTTTCAGATTTTAATTCAGAGTAAAAACTCACCACTTTCAACTAAATAGCAATGACTTTATTATGAACAGACTGTCTTAAGATAAAATGATCTTTTATTATGCTAATTTCTAGATTTGCCTTGTTATTCATGCTATTAATATCCTCTGCAGTTATTTTTTATTACTTTGAATCAAAACGCCTTGGCTCTAAGTATGAATTGGTTGGTGGAAGTATAAAGTTAACTACTCATATATGTCATGGCTTGAAAAAGTCAAGAAAATATGTTCTAAGGCCCTTTATTGACCTTATATCCTGAAAGTTAAAGAAGTTTGTCTTGGAGAAATGCTTAAGGGTTTTTTGTTTTGTTTTGTTTTTTGTTTGTTTTTGAAGATATTATTGAAGTGGAACAAAGATATTCCAAAGGTAAAATGCTGAGGAATTCTTTCTGGGATTGTCCTCTCTGATGCATAAGGCCTGAATGAAGAATGATTTCTCTAAAACTGTTTCTTACCTCTGATTTACAGAAGCAAACACCAGAGTATGAGAAACTCTTCTTATAGCAAGGGCTGACATCACAAAGACCACTGTGGTTGGCTGGACTCCCGGTAAAGCATGTACCCACACTTCAGTGTCCTCAATCCTCAATAAACTTTCTCTCAACCCCTCCTTTCTGTCTCTCCATTCTCATGTACTCACATGCCCTTGAAGGTCAGCCCTTGTTGTCAAGCTGAGTAAAACTCCTTTTAACCTCATGACTTGTTCTGCATCAGGATTCTCAAGCTTTAAGTATCCTGTCCCTAGTACTGAGCAGAGAGAAAGAAATGACAACACTGATTCCTATTCCAACCACAGAGTCCATATTTATGCAATTCAGTTTCAAAAGTCTGGATATCACAGAGTCTTAATCCAATCAACCCCATGTAGGCAATGTTAAAAATCCTACTGCAAACTGCAAATTTTAATCAGTGCTCAGACTAAGCCTGGGGCCATTCCAAGATACTGGTGTAAAGTTTAAATTATGAATTGTTATTAAAATGGAGTTTCCCTACTTTTCTGCAGGTTCAATATTTGAAATTAGGCCAACTCAGTCCTACCTTATAGACAACTTACAACCAAAAAATGTAAATAGCATTAGTTGTATTCATTTGCTCAAAACATAAGTTTGGTGGTTTAAAAAAATCTCTATTTTTATTAATCTGCAATAAACAAGAACACTATACATTAAAAAAAAATGTGTTCGGTGACTACCATATTTTGAGCACTATGAGAGGCACTTAAGGGCACAACTACAAAAAAAAAAAAAAAAAAGAAGATGCAACTGTTAAACTAATGGTTAACCCATCGGTTATATGTACATGTTTTCAAAGTATTTGACATCCCTGGAAAATGTTATAAATTATTTAAAGCACTTGAAGATTTTCAAACACTAACAATTAGGGAAATTTTTATTCATTTATCTCTAGAAGAGTAGGTGAGATATGTGGAGTATTCAAGTTGTTTATAATGTGATGAGAGACAAAAACATTAAAAATTACAGATATAGTAAACCCAGGCAGGAGTGTGGAGCACCATGAATTATTGATTATAGAACTAGTCAAGTTTCTATTAGGCATAGCTGTGGTCTGAATGATTATTTCCTCCAAATATTCATATGTTAAACCCTAATGCCCAATATGACAGTATTTAGAGGTGTGGTCTTTGGGGTGTGATTAGATCATGAGTAGTAAAGCCCTCAAAAATAAGATTAATGCCCTTATAAAGGGGGTTTCAGAGAAATCTGTAGGCCCCTTTACTATGAGGATAAAACAAGTCTGAGACCCCAAAGAGGGCCCTCTCCCAAACAGGCTGAATCTCTGATTTTGGACTTCCAGTCTTCAGAACTACGAGAAATAAATTCCTGTTGCTTGTCAGCCATCCAGTTTATAGTACTTTTGTCACACCAGCCTGAATGCACTAAGACAGGCACCTAGTCAGAGTTTCACATAGACTATAATTCTATCCTCCACTGTCTTGCACAGTTCTCCATTACACTACACAGAATTTTGCACAAAATTTAAAGAAAGAGATGATTATCTATAGTTTACTCTTAATAATTCACAAGTAAACCAGAAGATAAAGTTCCTGTCCTCTCTAACTTCCATTCTAGTGCATCCATATATTGTCCTTATATTAGCAACCACCAGAGGCTATATATTTATTCTAATAAATTTTGGAATATAACCCACCCAGTGCAATATCTTCTTTTCAGGCCCAGTGCAGTGACTCCCACATCACCAGTGCTTAGTACATATAACTTGAATAAATAATCTCATTTAACTAGCAAAGAGTTTTGCTAGATAATTGTATTATCAAAAATTACATCAAGACAGAAAACCTAATTCTAAAATGAAGCCTTAAAGAGGTTAGAATACTTGCCCAAGGTTTCACACCTACTACAGAAGCTAGCTTGCAGTTTTGTTGAAAGGATAAAAGAAAATAATGAGACTGAAGGTGCTTTGTAAACTCAAAAGCTAATGTGTGGATCTAAAAAAGCACTCACAGGAAATGAAAGCAGCAGATTTCAATGTTCATAGCTACCATTCATTTTTCAAACAAACCCTGCAAGATGTTACCTTGAATTTCTACCATGCTGAATTACTCTTAGCTGAATTGCTACTTTTAGCATTAGATGTTGTTTAAATGAATTATCTTTCAAATAATAACCAATATTTAAGTGTTCACAAATCTTAAGTTTTGACAGAATGGCTAAACTCCTGCAGTAAATAAATTATTTCTCTAAAAGTTTGTAAATTCATAAGGAAAGTTGAAGTTTCACTGTACATTTAATTAATAATGCTACTGACCAAAACAAAGAGGCATTAACATTCCCATCAGTTTCACTAAACTTTAGACAGGCTTCTTCCTGACTCTAGACCCCTGATCTCCCTTTTCTTAAACCATTTCCTTTAGAAAACTTGTCACTGTAAATTATTTTCTATCTCTCTGAGATGTAAATCTTTTTTTAAAAGCATTCTGACAGCTTTACAATCCAGGAATGTCTTTCTCAAGGACCTGGGAACCATCTGTTTGAAATGTAACCATCAGAGGAGATACCACCCCTATTTGCCAGTTTCTGTGAATGGGTAGAAGTTAACTTTGGAGTGCACCTTAGAAAACTACCTCTTGTCATAAAGATGGGAGAAGTTAATTTTTCCTTTAGATAAAACCAATTAGAGAACACAGATAGCCTCTGACCTACCCTGAATGTCCTCCAATATTTTTCCACTCACTCATCCCAGCCCTTAAAACACTCTACCTGCCGTGTGTCAGCAAAATTCAACTCAGACTTAGGTATGGCATCTCTCCCCATTACAACAGCTTTGAATAAAGTCTTTCTCACCTCTTTAATTTTGTCTGGTATAATTTTTGCTTTGATACTATATTTTTAGAAAAGATTTTCATAGAGTAGAGGGATGTCCCATGTGTAAACAAAACACAAAACTGAAATCACCTCACTTACCATAAAAATATCAGGTCTGGGGCAAAATATAAATTTGTGAAGTCAAATTTATACTATTGCTTGAGATAAATGTTTCTGAGTAAATTTTCCCACCATGCAAATGATCATTTTCACAGACAAGAAACAGACATAGAAGCTACCTGAATAAAAGACATTGATCTCCTGTTATTTGTAGAAGTTCATGTAAATTTAAACAAACAAGCAAACAAACAAACAAAAACCAGCATTTGAGGGGCACCTGGGTGGTACAGCAGTTAAGTGTCTGACTCTTGATTTTGGCTCAGGTCCCGATCTCAGGATCATGAGATTCTCAGGGTCATGAGATCAAGCTCTGTTTTGGGCTATGCACTCAGTGTGGAGTCTGCTTGAGAATCCCTCTTCCTCTTCCTCTCCCCTTTCCCCACACATGTGCACTCTCTCCCTAAAATAAGTAAATAAGTCTTTTTTTAAAAATAGCATTTAGACTGGGTGGCTTAGTTGGTTAAGCATCTGCCTTCAGCTCAGGTCAAAATCCCAGGTCCTGGGATTGAGTCCCATGTGGGACTCCTTGCTCAGAAGGAACCTGCTTCTCCCTCTGCGTCTGCTCTTCCTTTCCCCTCTTGCTCTCTTACTCACTCACCCTCTCTCTCAAATAAATAAATAAAATTTTTAAAAAATTAAAATTGAAAATAGCATTTGAGGATGCCTGTGTGGCTCAGTCAGTTAAGCACCTGACTCCTGATTTGGACTCAGGTCACGATCTCAGGGTCATGAGAGTAAGCACCATCCTCCATGCTAGGCCTGGAACCTACTTAAAATTCTCTCTCTACTTCTGCCCCTCCTTCCCTTTCTCTCTCTTTCCAAAAAAAAAAAAGTAAAATAAAGTTTAGAAGCATAACCAAATATTTATAATTAACCAATTCTAGAAAAGCAACTTATAGCAGGGAGTTCAGCTGTAAAGTGTGATCAATGGCAGGCCTTCATTGTACATCCAATACAATGCCACACCCTTTGCATTTTCCACTCTGGCAATTAAAAGTACAATAGAAGGAAATCAAGTTACTCATTACAGGAAAATGTAAATGAGAAAAAAAAATCAAGATGATTGAATAGAATAGGCAACAGAGCATTCAGAAGATAAAGTAAGAAGGAGGAATATCAATCTGAATGTCTAAAACCTAGATTCAAATTAATACCACCAAGCTTGAAAAATATCTCTTTAAATTCATACAATTTTTGAATTTAAAGATGAGCTCAAACATAAGCTAAAGATATTCATAGTAAATCTGCCCTGTTCACTTTGCTCAGAATAGCAAGAACTAATTTTAAATGATAGCTCATCAATATGAGGCTTCTAAAGAAGACAGACCAACAAATTAAAATAGAATCTGATTTCTCATAAACTAGGAAGATAGCACAAGATTAAATGAGATATCCATGTCCTGGGAGAAAAAATAATGAACTGGGAGTGTGGGTATGGAGACATAAGAAATATAGAACATTTTTAAAGCTGTTCTCTAATGAATTAAGAGAAATAGTCTTTCTTAAGAAATATAATGTTAATATTTGTCTCAAACAGACCAATAGTTTTAAATGATGAAATTAGCTCAGGTTCACTAAAGATCTGAAAACTCAGACATGCCAGGAAATAACTTGACAAAATAATTGTCACAGGAATCAATTTCATATTTGGAAACATCATTTGGCCTTAAAAAATTTGCAAATGAGAGTTAATAAATCAGAATTATCTCTATTATAATGGAACTATTATTTCAATTACTTTTACTATACGAGTTTGGCTATCAAGAAATAGAAATAAGAACCATGAAATAGAAAACATATTCAATCTATTAACTTCCTATATGATTTATACAGCACAGAACAGCTCAGATAAATGTAAATGAAATTCAATTATACAGTTAATTCAGCTTGTTTATTTATCAAATTAATTACATGAAACCAAAGTAACAATACTATAAAATAATTTTTAAATCACAGAACTATTTACTCAACAGGTGTTAGATGGGATCTTAAATTTTTCCATTTAAATTCCATTTACCATGTCATATTATTGTAAAGAATTTACAACCCAGAAAGTGCAAAATGTATTTCTAATGAATTCTAGATACCAAGAGAGTGCTCTCAAAGACTCACTAATTCAACAAATAAACACAAACAAAATAACATTACAAGCGTTGTCATTAAGGTATTCATCATATATTCTCCACCACAACATGATTTAAATTCAATGCAAGTTCTGTACCAAAAATAAAAAGCAAATTCATTTGTTTTTTTTCTTGCCTAGAGTAATATATACCATTAGTCTCAATATTCAGTATCTTATTCATGTTTTCTCTTTTCCTATAAGAATTTAGCTTCCCATCAGAAATTGCCACTGTGATATTTATATTCTTATATGCTTGACAGGTATCTTTTCTACTAAAGAGTCATTAAAAAACTCACAATGAAACATGAACACTCTATAATACAGATTATAATTCCTGACCGTAGGAAACCAAAGGAAGTTATACATTTTTTTCCTTTAGGAATATTTTTCCCAGAATAAAGTTCATTCCTTGAGGAAGCAGAAAACAGATACCATGATTTTTAAATTATGTTTACACTATCACTTAGCTCTGGGTAAAATCAAACACTGTAAATCAGTTGAAGTCAATATGTCATATGAAATTATCAGTACTTTTATTCCCTTGTTTAAAATTGTAGACTATTTGTGACTTTTATAAAGTGCTGACCTATACAATATCAAACTTCATTTTTATCAATTTATAATTTTCTTTTATGTCTATGTGCATTTGTTGATTGTGAGATGGGAGAAAAACTGCACTGTATATACTTTATATTTATATTTTATTTTATTTAACATATATACCTTATTTCCAAACTTTGTATTGGAAATAACACTGTTTTAGATGAAAGCCCAAGTTATTTTGCCCCATATGCATGATGAAAGACTTCAAAAATTTTTGAAAGGTCCTCTGTATTCTTTCTTAAAACCTTCCATAGAAAGAAAATTTCACTGCACTGAAATACAAGTTTTTTATTGAAAAATTCTAAATTAGAAAGCTCTTCTTTATATCCACCCAAAAAATATATGCCTCTATCCAACATTCATCGCTCTTTTTCATGAGGCAACCCTTTAACTGTTTGAAGATCTTATAATGTTCCCTCCTTTATTCTAACTTCCTCTTCCCATAACTGGGCAAATTTGATTTTTAAAAACTAATGTGTAATTTCATAGTTATCCTTAAAGAGGTATATTTCAAACTATAAACTTAGTGGCCACCCTAACTAGGTCTTTAATGGAGGTATACCTAAGACAGGTCACTCGAGGGTACACTACAGGGAACAAGAGAGAGGCATCAAATTACTCTAAAAGAGAAACCTTATACACTTGGTCAAACTGCCTTAAATAAATGCTGGTTTGTTTTTGTTTTTGTTTTTCATTTTTTAAAATCAGTTCCCAAAGCCACTCCCCTAATAGTGGTGAGTGTAAAGAGATACCCCCATTATAGAAAATTTGTCAATATCATTATCAATTTGAGCATCCCCAGGTTACAGATATCAAAATTTTTCTAAGAATGGTCAGTTTTTGAAAATCAAGCACCAATCCCCATTCTCTAATTACAGTATTCTTATTTTCCTTGGGGGAGTGATTGACTCTATTTTTTCCCTTCTATGTGCTTTGAAAGGAGTAGACTCTCAGGGAAGGCATTCACATCAGAAAAGGACAATCAGAGCATTTCATTTTTTCCTGGGCACAGCAATACGTTCAGCATTGGACATGTGAATCAAGTAGAGAAAGAATCTAGAATCTGGAGGTATTTACTTAGATTGTAGAGAGAGCTGTATACTTTTCTTCCCTTTTATTTTAAACAGTCTAGATCTAAAACTAGGGCTTACTGTCAAGTCATCCTGACAATCATGAAGTCTCCAAGAGAAGCCAGCTTGGAAGAAAGGAGAGCCAAGAGGTGGTGTGGGAGGCTGAGTAATGCCCCTACCCCAAAGATTGCCTCTCTTAATCCCTGGAAACTGTGAATGAATACATTACCTTACATATAAGAAGGGATATGTGAATAAGTTAAGGGTCCTTCTTATCAAGGAAGACCTAAATGTGATCATAAGGATCCTTATAAAAGAGAGGCAAGATGATCAGTGGGGACAAAGTGGTAATGTGATGATGAAAGCAGAGATCTGAAAGATGCAGCCAAGAAAGAAGCGATACTGACAGCTTCTAGAAGCTGTAAGAGGCAAAACACAGATTCTTTCCTGGAGCTCCCAGAAAGCTCTGTCAACACCTTTATTTTAGCCCATTAAGACTCATTTTAGACTCCTGACCTCATTCTGTAAGAGAATAAGTTTGTGTTCCTTTAAGCCACTAAATTTGTGGTAATATGTTATAATAGCAATGGCAAATTAGGGCAGGTAGAGAAACACTGAGTCCTGGTGATTTCCTTAATCCAAATGGGGCTAAAGCCAATGCTATCCTTAGAAATTTTTTGTTAAAGCAATTTGGGTTGGGTTTTCTTTCACTTTCAACCAAAAGTATTCTCATATAGGAATGAAATCATGTTTCAGCTGACATTAGTTAAAATTATCCATTTTGCCTATCATATTTCTACATGATCTTCACATTTAATAATGTCGTTCCTTTATTCCCTTCCTTAAAGGCTTTTTGACAAATTTACCATCTTGATATGATGTTATCATTTAAACCTATTAAGACATTTTGATGCCTAATTTTTCTTCCAATCTATTAGCTAACTTTATTAGTATTGTGCCATTTCTTTATTTTTTAAAATATCGCAGATATCTCCTCCAATAATTAACTCATATATTAATAGGCATAATTTGCATATAATCTTACCTGTGAATCAACTTGAATTTGCAATTTATTTAAATCACATTCTTCACCTTTCTTTAAGTCCAACTGAAGTGAAATAGTAAATTGCTAAAATTGAATATATTTTTATATATACTTCTATAGAAGTGTCAGTTAACAAGAAACAAGATTAATTTAACTTAAATCCTTCTTCCCATGTTCATATCAATTTCATTGATCACTACCTTTTGTTCTATTTTGTTTTATTATATTTTATACCTAACAACACATCTCAGAGCACCTTACATACAAGTTCTCACAAGCCTACAACCTTCTCTTTCCTTTTAACTTTGAGATATAATTCACACCTGATAAAATTCAGCCATTTAAAATGTACAATTTTGGGGCACCTGGGTGGCTCAGTGGGTTATGCCTCTGCCTTTGGCTCAGATCATAATCTCAGGGTTCTGGGATCTAGCCCCACATCCAGCTCTCTGCTCTCTGTTCAGTGCGGAGCCTGCTTCCCCCTCTCTCTCTGCCTGCCTCTCTGCCTACTTGTGATCTGTCAAATAAATAAAATCTTAAAAAAATAAAATAAAATGTACAATTTAAAGGTTTTTAGTACATTCATGGAGTTATGTAACCAGTATACCACAACCTGTTTTTGGAACATTTTCATTATCCCAAAGGAAATTCTGTACCTACCAGTCACTCTCATTTCTACCCCAATTTGTCACCCATAGCAATTATTAATCTAATTTTTCTCTCTATGAATTTGCCTATCCAGGACTTCTCATATCATGGAATCATACAATATATAGTTTTGCGACTGTCTTCTTTCACTTAACATAATGTTTTTAAGATTTATCCATCTTGCTGCATGTATCAGTATTTCCTTTCTTTTCACAGCAAGATAGCATTTCATGGTATGGATACAGACCAACCACATTTTTAAACTGTCTACAGAACTGAATAAAATAAACATTAACATGTTTATTACATGTTTTGGAAAACATGTCAGTTTTCCAAAATCTATGTCTTTATTCCTGTGGAAAATCTGAAAAATGCACCAAATTTAACATTCTTTTTCCCTACTTTATCATTTATTAACAATAGTAATTAATTCTGCAATTGTTTCTAAGTTCCTTGAAATGGAATTCATCTAGACCTAGTTTTTCAAATTCATTTAATCCAGAGATGTTCTCTCATGAATTGGGCTCACCCTACTCCTTTGCAATCTCTGTATTATCTTATAGAGTTTTAGAATTATTCTCAATAGAAAAATGGAAAGGGGAGGGGATAGAAACCAGGCAGAAGCCAGGTGTTTCTGCTTACTCTGGTGTCATTAGTATGATATTCACCAGAAATGGCTGTATGACTTCCTTATCTACTTTCTTCCTTCAGGAAAGGAAAACTGCTTTTGCTGGGAAAGACCTTTTTGGGTAGGTGAATCTCTGCAGGGAAGAAGTGGCCGTGTGCTGATCCAAATATTCCACAATGTTTAGGTCTACACCTAATGTTGGGGTCTACACCAATCTGCTAGAGTATTGGAGAGAGTTTACTCTACAGAAAGAAAGGGAGAGAAATAAAACAGTAAGACAAGAGAGAAGAAAGCCAAAAAGGTAATGGGAAATTATGTGGGCCTAATGAAGATTCTCCTCTGATCTCACAAATATTTAGAAAGTTTTATAAATCCAAGAAGTGTTCAATAAGCATGATTTTTATGGAAACTGCTGAAGCATCAGATTTTCACATGCACATTGACATGTGGCAACATAGTGATAGAAAGTAAAGATTCCTCTACAGAAAGCGCTCAGGGAACAAAAGCTCCCGAAAGTGAAACCAAGCGGATTACTCAGCCCGGCCCCTGGTAAGGGTGGCGCAGCTCTGCCTCGGGCAAAGACACTTGAGAATCACTACAACAGGCCCCTCCCCCAGAAGATCAAAAGAAATCCAGCCAAGACCAAGTTCACTTAACAAGGAGAGCAGCGGAACTCCAGAGGAGGAGAAAGCAAAGCGTGGAATTCATGGCTTTCTCCCCATGATTCTTTAGTCTTCCAGTTAATTCAATTTTTTCTTTAAAGGGCATTTTCCTAGGATCGTTGCCACCCTTTTAGTATTTTATTTGCTCCTTCATATAATGTTATCTGGAAAAAATGACAAGGCGGAAAAACTCACCACAAAAAAAAGAACAAGAGACAGTACCAAAGGCTAGGGACCTAATCAATACAGACATTGGGAATATGTCAGATCTAGAGTTCAGAATGACAATTCTCAAGGTTCTAGCTGGGCTTGAAAAAGGCATAGAAGATATTAGAGAAACCCTCTCTGGAGATATAAAA
>PISX010020782.1:0-35021 GCA_004024625.1 Mellivora capensis | reverse complement strand
TTATTTGTGGAGCATAACAAATAACACGGAGGACATGGGGAGATGGAGAGGAGAAGGGAGTTGAGGGAAATTGGGGGGGAGATGAACCATGAGGGACTATGGACTCTGAAAAACAACCTGAGGGTTTTGAAGGGGCGGGGGGTGGGAGGTTGGGGGAGCCAGGTGGTGGGTATTGTGGAGGGCACGCATTGCATGGAGCCCTGGGTGTGGTGTAAAACTATGAACTCTGTTATGCTGAAAAGAAATAAAAGAAATAAAATATAAAAAAATAAAAATTAAATAATATCTTAAAAAAAGAGAAACATGCATATGTGTAGCTTCATAGATTTGTAAATATTCTTTATAGATATTATGGTATTAATGATCAATTTTTTTTCCTTTCTTTTCACCGTATTTCACTCAGCATAATTCACTTATTTCACTCAGCATAATCTCTTCCAGTCCCGTCCATGTTGCTACAAAAGTCGGGTATTCATCCTTTCTGATGGAGGCATAATACTCCATAGGTCCATATATGGACCACATCTTCCTTATCCATTTGTCCGTGGAAGGGCATCTTGGTTCTTTCCACAGTTTGGTGACCGTGGCCATTGCTGCTATAAACATTGGGGTACAGATGGCCCTTCTTTTCACCACATCTGTATCTTTGGGGTAAATACCCAGTAGCACAATTGCAGGGTCATAGGGAAGCTCTTTTTAACTTCTTGAGGAATCTCCACTCTATTCTCCAGAGTGGCTGCACCAACTTGCATTCCCACCAACAGTGTAAGAGGGTTCCCCTTTCAATTTCTTTAAGTATTTGTTCCAGAATACCATTTCATGAAAAGTTTTCCAGGTGATTCTCAGGTTTTCTTGATACACTGAATACATTTTAAAGTAGAATAAATGAATATGTATAAAATATTCATACTTTACAATGTGTTACAATGATAAATACATTCTGTTCTATTTTTCTAGAGCTAAGCTGCTTGATTTACTTATTATTATTTTTTTATTGGATTTTAACTGATAACTAACATTATATGAATTTCAGGCATACAACATAAAAATTCAGTATTTGTATATACTGCAAAATTATCACCACAATAAGTCTAGTTAACATCTGTTGAACTTAAAATCTCTGATTAAAGATAATATATGAGACAATCATTTATCAGTTTGGGAGAGTCACACACAAAGCCCTTTTTATTGCATTCATTTGTTCTACAGTGGTATTTTAGGGTGTGACCCCCTGTTGGTCTACAAAAAATATAAAGGTTATACTTGGTTTCCTCCTGTGGAACTGCATATATATACTAGATACAAGGTCTGGAAATGGGTCCGAATGGAAATAAGAGGGGCATGTAATAGACATGAATTCAAACTACCCCGGTCTTTTCCACTCATTTACGACAGTATTTACTGCAGATCTATGCCCTTGGATTAGCAGACCACTGGGCCCACACACACTTCTGTTAGATTTACAGAACCAACATGCTTCCTCTCCTCTTTGCAACTTCACCAATATCATCCCTCCTGCTAATTACATCTGTCTATGATCTTCATAATGGATGCCACAGTTGGTAGACAGAGGACGCTTTTCAGATCCTACAGATCTCTGCATGGGAAAAATCAGTAGAATAGAATGGAAAGGAAGACATCATTAATGCACTTCATTATAGCTTGGAGGCCTACTTTTCCTTCAGACCCAATTTGTTATTTATGCTTAAGCCATGTTACAGATGGAAACTCCCACCCCCCATCCCCCCGCTGACCTTTCTTTCATTTTGTCTTTTATCTTGAGTATCTGGATAAAGACTGTGCTTATGATCCCGCTGATCAGCTTACTATACTTGTTTGGATTTCACTTGTAAATGTCTGACTGAAATATAGCAAAGAAAAAAGTGAATATACAGTACGCTGGGGCTAATGATAAGCCACTGTTAGCTTTTACTGATTTTGTCTCTGAGACAAAAGTCGCTCATCTGAGTGATACAGAACTAACAAAAGCGTGACTTGACTGGAACCCGAGTCTTTCCTGTGTTACCGTTGACAGGGGGCCTGCATGAATGATACGCAGCTCAGGTCAGTTCCCTAGTTAGGAGACTACCTTCATGGTAGGAGGGTGCTGTGTCTCTAATTACACTGATATGTACCAGAGGCTTCACTTCAGAGAGGGTTTCATAAGGCTAGAACCTACTAACAGGCAGATTAAAGACATTTTTTTTTCACTCTGGCTTATCTCCAAAGGCTGGATCATACTAATTAAAGTACTGAAGAGAGAACAACCCCAGACTTGAGAGCTTATTTTGCAGGTTTTCACTATCTTACCAACATGGAGATTGTAGGCTGCGCGTGTGTGTGTGTGTGTGTGTGTGTTTATTGGTAACTATGGCAACACTCCCATTTTTGTTGGCTCTCCTGGAACTCTTATTGGATTATCTGCTTCATGCAACCTCAGGATCTTCCTTTACTATCTTACTTCGTCTCCAATAAAACATTCAGTTAATTCAAATGTGAATTCAAAACCAGTTACGTTGCCTTGTTTACTGCCCCAAGCCAGCAGTTCAGTAGCTTAGTTTAGAGAGAGGTGATCAAGTAGGCAAATATACAACAGGTGCTGGTGCCTCATTGTTTTACTGCATCTCTCGGAGCACGGGTACCTCTACAGCAGAGCCTATCTGAGCAGGATTTATTAGATCATAAGAGAAAAGAATGTTCTATTCTGAAAGCAATGGGACTTCCGGAAATGGTTGAATAACCTGAGAGAAACTTTTACAGCAATGTGAAACCTGTCCTTACATTGCCTTCCTCACGTTAGTGAATTTGTTTTCTTAGAGGAAAACATGAAACACTGTTCTCATGCTCATGAAAACATGCAACAGAAACCTGGGTCTGCGTCCTGTGGTTTTTATATTACCATTGAGGTTTGGACCAGAAGTGAACAGGAACAATTATCAAACAGAGTCTTGCCCACTCATTTACTAATACATTCTCAGGAATGAGAAGCAGATTACTTTTTTTTTTTTCTGTGAGGCCATAAGATCTCTAACTGAAACGTTCAGGAAAACACTCATTTCATTCTTCTTGGGCAAGTAGTCTAAATCATTTGTTTCATTTGAGAGGCAGGACTGATTTAGCATGGGCTTTGGAGCCCAATTCCCTGGCCCAAGCCCCAGATCTTTTATTAACTGTGTGACCTTGGATGAGATACTAAACTTCTCTGTGACTCACTTTCCTCATCAGTAACATGAAGATGAAAATGATAGGTCCTGCCTCAGGGTCTTCGTGGGGACTAAGTGACTTAACTCAGGAAAAGATTTAGGGGCCTGGAATATGAAAAACACACTGTGTTAGGCATTATTATTTGTTTATAAATACCATTAAAATTGTTTTTATTCAAATAATAAGTATTATTGTTTTATTCAAATAATAAGTATTATAATAATAAGTATTATGCATACACTCATGCTACTTATTTAAGGTGGTTATTTCTTAGAAAGTAAAAATTATCATTACTCAGTTTGAATAAACCCATTGTAAAGAACTTTGAATTTTCATAATTATTATAGGGAAGACATTCCTTAGAGAGCACTGGCCTAATCATTCAGTGGGACCCAAAGAGATATCAGAATTTCAATATTTATGGATATTATCATGACATTTAAAGTCCTCCAATTTTTCTGTTATTAATTGAAAACTAGAGAAAGTGTCCATTTTATTTTTTCTTTTTTAAAAAAGATTTTACCTATTTATTTGAGAAAGAGACAGAGAGAGAGAGAGCATGAGTTGGGGGGGAGGGGCAGAGGGTGAAGCCTGATATGAGCAGGACCTGGGATCATGACCTGAGCAGAAGGCAGAGGCTTAACTGAGCCACCCAGGTGCCCTAAGAAAATGTCCATTTTAAAGATGAGGACAGAAATTGTGGAGTTTTTTGTATGTATAATGTTCTTTTAACATTGAAAAGCATAGATTTCTTACTACAGATATGCTCTTTCACCAGTATGAAACATGGGGAATTATTTCAGGGACACTCTAAGGAAGCTTTTCCCCTTGCCCTTATTAACATTAGGAGAACTCTCTGTGGTATGCTATGTGAAATATTCAAAATCCCCGACCAGATCATCTTTGATAGTGAGTACAGGCCACACATACTATCTGGGTTAATATCTGGAGAGCAAAGATGATAATACTTAGCATTTAAGTTTGAAAGTTCCTTTGCCTTTAACGTTGGCATGGCTTTATCTCCATGGGACCATCTCATGTTTCTGACATTGCTGACTGTCCCATTTCCCAACAGTTCTGGGAATAGTGGAAATATGTTTGCTACAGACCTACTTGCCCTAACTTTCCCCCCTTCTTGCTATTCTCCATTCTTACCTGCCTTCCTACAGCTCCCCCCCCAATTTTAAATGGAAACCTGGTAACTAGCCTAACAGAAGAGTCTGAAATGGACAGAAGAATTAATGCTTACAGAGGGCACAAATACTGAACAGGAATTCTGTTAAATCAGAATTACTATTTTTAGGGACCCCAACTAAAAGGTCAGTAAAAACTCCTGCTTACCAGAGATTTTTTTACTTTAACCTATAGATTTATTTTCAGTAATGTGTTTCTTAGAAGCACAATTTGTTTAGATTGGTAGAATCACTGACAATGATTCTCTGGCATCCATATTTGCTAATCATTGGATCACAGGTGGATCTGCTGTGTGGCCAAGGCTGTGAACCATCGTTAAGATCAGTAATTCTCAATTTTTATGTACATCAGGATCACTCAGAATACTTGTTAAAACACAGACTGGTGTGGGGCACTTAGGTGATTTCCAACTCTTGATTTCAGCTCCGGTCATGATCTTGGGGTCATGAGATTGAGCCCCACGTCTGGCTCTGTGCTCAGCGCAGAGTCTGCTGGAGATGTTCTCCCTCTCCCTCTGTCCCTTCTTCCATGTGTTCTCACTCTCTCTCTCTCCCTTTTGCTCTCAAATAAATATACAAAATCTTAAACACACACACACACACACACACACACACACACACACACACCTATATACACAGACTGGTGAGCCCCAACACTGTAGTTTCTGATTTAGTGGGTCAGGAGTGAAGCCCTTCTCCCCCAAATTTTCTAACAATTTCTTAGGTGATGCTAATGCTGCTGGTCCAGGAGTCATCCTCCAAGGACTAACAATTTAGGTTATACATGGATCCCTTGTCCTGGGAGAGGACATTTTACTCCCAAGATCTAGGTAAACTCTTCAAAGTTTCCAAAATTCCATGCTCATGATTTTGACAAATCCTGGGGTGGGACTTATACTCTCAGGTCCCCTCCTGTCTTGTGCTTCTTGGGGTCCTGCTCCCTCTCACATGCACAGTGGTAACTCAGCCTCTTCTTCTATCTCAGTTGTGAGCGAAATAAGCCTCAGTAGAAATGTTTCAGGGGAACCCGAAGAAAGGCCTACATCACAACAAAGAGAACACCTTCTCTCATCCTCAAGTGTCCCCTCAACTTCACCTTGCTGGCTATGGCCTTGCTCCATTTTCTGCCTTCTGTCTCTCCCCGCTCCACGGTCTTTACCCAGCTGTCAGGAGGAAGAAAAACCCATCCCTGTCCATGAAGAGTGGCAGAACTATCACGTGTTGTTCTGCAGGCCCTTTCCTCCTACAAACGTCTAGCACAGGATTAGCCCAAACAAAGACAGGTCCCTTCTGGGAGTAAGTTTGGTGCCAGACATTAAGATAACTATCACTTTTACTTCATTATTACTAAATACCCATCAAAATGACAACACCATAATAACCCTCTGGATCTATCTACTATTACCCTTTCTCTAAGTATCTCCAAATAGAATCTGACATCTTTAGATCTTTGCCCCTGTCATCTTTCCTTTTTTTGTTTTGTTTTGGTTTTGGTTTTTGGTCTAGAAATTTTATTAGGTGTGTTCATTGTATGTGCTTCTTTTAGAGAACTATGTTTGCAGTCTCTGTCTGGATGGGAGGGCAGGACCTTTAGGGGAGGAGGAATAGGGTGGGGTTAGTGACCATGTAAGGCCAAGGTAAATTTGGGGGCTGAGTTTTTGAAAACGTCGTAAAAAAGTACACTTCACTATCTATTCTCATAACTTTTTGTTCTCTTTCTCCTTTCCAGAGTTTGTTCATTGGCTAATTATTGTCACATTAGTTTGGAACATGCAGAAACATGCAGTTTCTGCAAGAATGTCACCCTGGATGTGGCTCAAAAATTTTACGAAAACTGTAGATGATAAGAGAATGTTGATTTCGTCCACTTGTTTCTCTTTCAGTCTTAAAATGTCATCACACAATGAAAACTTGATATTAGCTGTGCATTGGTTGCTTTAGTGTATAGTATTTAATATTTGTATTATTATTATTTATAAATCCTCAGTGTTACTTCCATTTTGTCAAACAGAGTTCTAGCTATCATTAAATATTTCCTAGAAAATAGCTTCTGGTAACTTCATTTAAGACCAAAACAAGTTTTCATGACTTCTCATATAGCACAAAAATTATATTAGTTCCTTGGTACTTTGAAATTCATTGAAAAGTTCAGGAAAAAATACTTGAGGGATGTTAGATACTTTTCAGTTAGTTGGCCTCTGTCCTTGGGATACCATTTACCTGAACGATATACAAGCCAGGGAAATAAAAACACTTGAGTTTTTGGAGTTGAAACTACCATTTCAGATGTCCCATATTTCAAGAGTTATTTGATTAATCCTAGTATCCTCTGTGAAATCTGAACTTTTTGGAGGAAATCTGAGATTTCTGTAATGAGTTAATCTTTCAGGAAATAGAGGAATCCATAGAACAAATACTTCTGTATGGAGCCCCAGAAATTTTTAGGTCTCAAAACGAACAAAATAATGGAACAGTTTGAGGAAACTCAGTTTGCTGTCTATGTCTTATAAAAATTAACTAATAATTTGCTTATTACTAAAAAATATGAATTGAGAACTTAGAAGACATAATGGAATTTACATTATTTTCCAAAATCATAAAGGTATGGCATTCCTCCACAAATGTGTTAGTGGGCAAAGAATTCTGTCTTCTTCCAATATCTCATTGCATGGTGCAAATGTGACCTCTTACTTTTTTTTTAAGCTAGATTTCACTTTATTCACCCATCTTCTTTAACATTAAAGATTTGCAAATTAAAGCATACATGTAAGAGTGTTAGAAATCCTGATTCTGTATTTCCTATTACTACATCAGTAAAAAATTAGTGTCCTAGTTCAGTGCTAAGCTGAGACTCTAGGGTATTGGTGAAAGAGCCTTATTTGAATATCTCATCCTTTGAATACTGAATTATAGAATACTTTCCAGAGGAATAGGAAGGGTTTTAGAATTTTATAGATCTCTATCTGACTGATCTAGTTTGTCTCATTTTGTACTTCTGGGAACCAGGAGCTTTAAGCTTTCTTAGTCCAAAAAAAAGATTAATATTTTAACATTTCCTATTATAGAATTGGGAACTTTCATACCACATAGAAATGTACATTTCTCCATTATTTTTGATGAATATAAATGTGTCTCTGATCTAACAATGCACATATTGCATTCCCTGGGGCTAAAAGTAATTTTTGAGCATTTGAGATCAAATTCATAGGATTTCCTAAGAAGAAATCCATTGTGATCTTAGAACATGATTTGTCTTTTGTTAGAATGTAAGTTTGGGGAAAAAGTTGAATGTGTCCTAGACAGTTCTAAAACAAGTAGTAAATTGGGGCACCTTATGGCTCAGTCTGTTAAGTGTCTGCCTTTAGCTCAGGTCATGATCCTAGGGTACTGGGATCGAGTCCCATGTCCAGTTCCTTGCTCAGTGGGGAGCGTACTTCTCCCTCTTCCTCTGCCTGCTGCTCCCCCACTTGTGTTTGCTCTCTCCCTCTCCTTCTCTGTGTCAAATAAATTTTAAAAAAAAACTTAAAAAAATACAAGTAGTAAACTAATAAGGAAATACTGACATGATTATTGTTCCAATACCATCAACATTAAAATGCACACAACTGCCTAATACTTGTTTATAATTATTACTAATTTTAAATCCTGCCTCCTTTCCAAAGGCTTTAGGACTTTTTTTTAAAGGTAAACACACACACACACACACACACACACACAGCCGAGCAATTTGAAATTATGGTAAAAAAAAAAAAATGTTTGCTCAGAAACCAGGTAGAGAAACAGGAGAAATGGAACTGGGGTCAAGGTGAGTGAAGACTGAAGTTGGAACTGCTGGCAGGGAAGGCAAAATGGGAAGCACCATAAAAATGATGGCCCTTTTTGCCTTCTAAAACAAGGCCTGGAAATTCTTTATCAAAAGCAAAATTAATACATCCTGAGAAGAATTTATCACTGGATCCTTCTACAATACTGAGAAACTAAAAACCTTAACAGTCACACACATCAGCTGATTGCATAAGATTCTGGCTGGTCAGTATTTCCTTATTTTAAAAAAATGGTAAACGAGTCACCATTGATAGAGTTTCCACATTCTTCCTTCATGCTACCACTATTGCTGTGGGATGACTGCACTTCTTTCCCCGTAAGTTGAAATATTATGTTTTGTTTTTTCTCTTTTTTTAAATTTATTTTTTAAATTTCTTTTCAGTGTACCAGAATTTGTTGTTTATGTAGCACACCCAATGTTCCATATAATATGTGCCCTCCATAATACCCACCACCAGGCTCACCCAACCTCCCACCCACCCCCGCCCCTTCAAAACTCTCAGATTGTTTTCCAGAGTCCATAGTCTCTCATGGTTCATCTCTCCCTCTGATTTCCCCCAACTCCCTTCTCCTCTCCATCTCCCCATGTCCTCCGGTTTATTTCTTATGCTCCACAAATAAGTGAAACCATATGATAATAGACTCTCTCTGCTTGACTTATTTCACTCAGCATAATCTCCTCCAGTCCCATCCATGTTGCTACAAAAGTCGGGTATTCATCCTTTCTGATGGAGGCATAATACTCCATAGTGTATATGGATCACATCTTCCTCATCCATTCGTCCGTGGAAGGGCATCTTGGTTCTTTCCACAGTTTGGCGACCATGGCCATTGCTGCTATGAACACTGCGGTACAGATGGCCCTTCTTTTCACTAACTACATCTATATCTTTGGGGTAAATACCCAGTAGCGCAATTGCAGGGTCATAGGGAAGCTCACCATTCCTCATTAAGGTGATAAAATTTAAAAATGTACTAGATTTTCTCAAATTTGATGCGATCTTTCTCCTTGAGAAACATAAAGCACTTAATATAAAGACTTTTCATGTACTTACCATGCTTAGAATCTAGGCTCCACTGTCTCCACTCCACATAATTGGGGGACTTGTCTTTTCACTTTTTTTTGGTGGGGGGGTTGAAGATTCTCCATCTATATGACTGCATCATCACTTCTGACCTGTGCAAAATAAAAGAGACTTTCAAAAGAGTCCAAGTATTATATGGTGCTAATGTTTTCAGGAAAATAGAATTTCTAGTAATAAAGACATTAACAATATACTAAGTTAAATATGCCCAGAAATTTTCCCAATTAAAGCAAGATATAAATTATTATTTTTTAAAAGATGTTATTTATTTGACAGAGAGAGAAAGATCACAAGTAGGCAGAGAGGCAGGCAGAGAGAGAGGAGGAAGCAGGCTCCCTGCTGAGCAGAGAGCCCAACGCGGGCCTCTAACCAAGGACCCTGGGATTACAACCTGAGCCGAAGGCAGAGGCTTTAACCCACTAAGCCACCCAGGTGCCCCAAATTATTTTTGACTTAAAAGGTAGACAGTCAAGGAATAATTGCATGGTACTGTGTTGACATCTCATAAAAAATAATCCATTTTTGTATGCCAAATATCTCTACCCCCCATAATAAAATAAAAAAGGATAGAATTTTCAATATTGTTATTTTCTTGCCAGTTTGTACTATTTGTTTGTAATATATTTAAGCTTTACCCTGAGATTCCTGATTGGTAAATTGCAATCTACTTCTGAGTCACTCAGTGTGTTATAAGAGAATAATATGTCAATTAACTCTGGGAGGAATATTTTCTCTTTTACAGGCTATATATATTTACTTGTATATACCATGGTTTTATATGTAATACAGCAATGCCCAATATCCCACTTCAGACAGAGATGTAGAAAACAAAAAGGGTGTAATATAAAGCCCAACTCAGAGCAAAAAAGGTGTGGTAGATTAAAGATGGTCAAAAATTCTTTACTACTCCTCTCATTGAGTGACGGTGACTATTTACCCTCCTTTTGAGTCGGCGTTGGCCTTAGTGATTAGCTTGACCAACAGAAGGTGGCTGAACTACACTGAAGACTTCTGAGGCTAGGTTGTAAGAAGCCTTGCAGCCTTGGCCCAAGACTCTTTGAACAGTCATGGTTGGAGCCCTGAGGCACCATGTAGGAAGTCTAACTATCCTGAGGGAGGGGCCATGTGAAGAAGCTGTGAGACCCCATGAAAGTAAAAGCTGGACTAAAATTTGAAAATTCATCAGTATAATTCATCACATTAACAGGATAATGGAGGGGGGAAAACTACTATCCTCTAAATAGATGCTGAAAGCATCTAACAAAATCCAAAATCCATCCATGATAAATATTCTCAGCAATACAAATATAGAGGAGAAATTCCTAAACCCTATAAAAAGCATCTACAAAAACTCTACTGTTAACTTTACAATCAACAGTGGAAGACTGAATGATTCCCCCGTGATTAGGAACAAAGCAAGGAGATCTCTTCTTACCACTGTAATTCTACACTGTAGTAGAAGTCCAAACCAATGCAATAAAGCAAGAAAAAGAAAACACATACAGATGGGAAAGGAAGAAGTAAAACTACCCTTTTCTTCCCACAGATGACATGACTGTGTAAGGAGAATATTCTAAGAATTCTACCAGATCACTACTAAAACTAGTAAGTGAGTTGAGCAAAGTCTCAGAATATAAGTTTGTCAAAATTCCAAAATCAATTGAATTTTATATGCTGGAAACAAATAAATGAGGGATACAACATGTTTATTGATAGGCAGACAATATTAAGATATCAATTCTCCTAAAATTGATCTACAAGTTTCAACACAATCACAATGCTAGATATATAATTATAAATTGAAAAACTGATCTTAAAATTTATATGGAAATACCTAAGACCAAGGAATATCCAAAACAATTTGGAAAAAGAATAACAAAGCTGTAGAACTTATCCTACTTGATTTTGAGACTTACTATCAAGCAATGTGATCAAGACCATATGGTCTTGGTGAAAGGAAAAATGTATGAGTCAAGAAGACAGAATAAAAAGTCCAGAAATAGGGGCACCTGGGTGGCTCAGTGGGTTAAAGCCTCTGCCTTCGCCTCAGGTCATGATCCCAGGGTCCTGGGATCGAGCCCCACATTGGGCTCTCTGCTCAGCAGGGAGCCTGCTTCCCCCTCTCTCTGCCTGCCTCTCTGCCTACTTGTGATTTCTGTCTGTCAGATAAATAAATAAAATCTTTAATAAAAAAAAAGTCCAGAAATAGACCCATACGTGTATGGTCATTTGATTTCTGACAAAGGTAATTCAATAGAGAGAGGATCCTTTTTTTTTAATTTCAATCCAACCAACTCTATAGTGTTCTAAACAGTATAAACACCATTTCACAAACCAGAGCAGGGTAGACATTCCATACTAATTGTCTATAATTCATGATTTCCCAAAGTCTGATAACTGCCAACACATACACACACAACAATGCTGTATAGTGATTACAGAAACAATAGCAATCAAACAATCAAAGAGGAAGTTCATCTGGATGGATCCATAATGCTGTATTTTCTTTAAAAAAAACTGACAAAATGTTCATATTTGCAATTTTGGGCATATCAGTGTTACATTATTCTTTTCTCTTTTTTCCAGATTTACTTAAAGAGCAAGTAAATTACTATGATGTAAATTTGTGGACACATTCTTTTTTTGTAAAATCTTCAAAATTTTCTTGTAACTTCCTTAGGAACAGCAAGCCATGGCAGATATTGATGAGAGCACTATGACTCAAGGTCTTGCAGGGGTGCCTATGTTTGAGAAATTTCTGAACCTCCTAATTGGTCCCTCAGTGGTATGCCATTACTTGGATATCTTGTGCCATCTTAATAGGCTCATTGGATCTTTCTGGGGCACAGTAACTGGAATGTCAAGTGACTTTGAAGAAGGCTCTTGTACCTGAAGGAAATCCTATAGGGTAGATTACAACAGGCTTCCATTAAAAGCCTCTCCCATTTTACTGAGTGAAGAGGAGGTTAGGGGGTCATGCTCATTCCCTGTTATAATAGGAAATTGGGTCTATTTATGATATTGGGGCAAAGGAATAATTTCTCATGACTCATTACCCTGGTCATTGGTTTCCCAAAGAATGTTCTCAAGATCACTAACTTGGTGAAAAGCCCTCAGAAATTGAAACAAAAACCAAAACAACTCCAAAACCCTACTTTCATAGTCAAATACATTTAGGAAATTTTAGCTTAAGCAAGTATAAACCACTTTCTTTATCTTATCCAAGAAGGGGCAGAATAGGATTCTTTTCCAAATTTATTTGTGCTTTAGAAGTGTATTTGATCACATATCTTTTCACTGTTTTGAGAAACACACTCTAACAAGATTATCTCTGATTTTTAAAATCTTGGGTAGCCACAGAGCAAGCTGATCTTTCTCAAAGTCATGCTAATAAATACAGGCAAGCTCTCTTTACCTACCAATTCATTGGCTCTCAAAGGTTGCTCTGTTATCTCCAATTTCTCACTAGCTGTTTCTGGATGCTAGAACAGAAAAGAAATGCTTCCTGTTTCTTTCTTCTCCCTTTTTCTTGGAAAAATTAGAGACAGATTACATAACCCTGGCCTTCCCCTGAGTATATTGCTGAAGATACCCAAAAGCATTCCTCAGCAACTTGTGAATGGCTTTGCAGAAGCATCTCATGTTTTAGATAAACTGGAGGTTCCTTACTCTTTCTATAAATCAATTATTTTCTCACTGATTTACATGACAATTTCAGATGGTTGTCAATTTGTACTTGTGCCTAATGAATTAGTCTTAAGCTTCATTACCTCCTCTTCTGTTTCCTCTGATCTCCTCTGTCATACGCTTAATGATGTATAAAAAAAAAACACTTAAAATATGAAAGGCAACCCACTAGGAACTTCAGGAATCTTTTTATAAGCTCAAGAGTTCCTTCAAAATGTGATCCCTTAATAGAACTGACTAGAAAGCCCAGAAATAAACCCAAATATAGAGAGTAATTGAATATATGCCAAAAGTGACATTTAAATCCATGGGGGAAGGGACAGTTGAATAAACAGTGTTAGAACAACTAGAAAAATAGTAAAGTTAATTCTACAACTCATACCTGACCCAAACCAAATTCCAGACAGAATAGAACTTTAACTTGAAAAATAAAACCATGAAAAAAAAAGAGCATTCCTGTGCCTTGTTTATTTGAGCTGACATAATTTATACTAAGTAATGTCTTTGTGACAGTCACAATGAAATTGCAGAAACTTTGGTAGGAACAGAAGGATCCGACTCTTCCACAAAGGCTGGGAAATGGTTTGGTTAGACAGAAGAAGGGAAAATTAAGTTTCATATTTATATTTTGTGACAATAATAAGGAGCTATTATGTTAATTATATAATCAAGGGGATAGTAGGAGCTCTGATGGAATCTAAAGGGAGAGATATTGGGTATATGAAGTGGGATCAGAGGACTCTGTATGTCCAGATGAAGAGTTAACCCTTGGCTCTCTTTTTATTGGGGAACCTCTGGAAATTTATGAGCTAGGATGTAGGTTTTCTTAACCATTATTGACATTTTTGGCCAGATAACTCTTTGTCATGGGAAGCTAGCCCTATGTATGACAGGACGTTACCTACTAGATGTTAGTAGCATCTTTCCCTTGACAAATTGTGACAACCAATAATGTCTCCAAACATTGCCAGATGTCTCCTGGGTAACAAAATTATCAAAGATTGAGAATAACTGAGCTCTAGGTGACAGAATAATTGGTGTTTAAGAAGGACTGTCCAATTGTGGTTATGTAGAATGAACAGAAGAAGGTCAGCAGGACAGGAACCTAAGAGAATGTCTTAGAGACTATCCCAGTACTTTAAGTATGATACATTGTTACAATAAGGACCCCTAATAAAGTAAAAGTCCCTCTCTCTGTGATCTTGTATAGTCCCCTCCCACATTGAGAGTATGTTGGCTTGCCTTGTTGGCCATGTTGGCTTTTTTGGCCATGTTGGCTTGCCTTGATCAATGGAATATCAGCAACCATGACATAAACTGAGGCTTGAAAAGCATTTGTGCATTGGGATTTAGCCTCTTGGAACATTGCCCCCATGTAACAAAGCCCATGCTAGCCTCTTGAAGACATATGGTCCACCTAACAACCAATACCAACTTCCAGATATGAGTGAGGCCTTCTAACACCATGCAGCCACAGTGAAACCACCATGACTACATAATCTTGGGCAAGCCTGCAGAAAAACTACTTACCCAACCCTGCCCAAGTGAATGACCATGAAATTATGAACAAATGAAATGATTGTTGTTTTAAATCACTAAGTGATTGTTGTGTTGTTATGCAGTGGTAGGTCACTTAGAGTGGGTTTGGAGTAGATCATTGTTATGGGAAATGAAAAGATGTGTACACAAGACATTTGCAAGGATCTGTATTTCTTGATGACTTTTCAGTCAAGGGACTCAGTGAAAGGGCAAAGCAGGTCAAAAAATACAAGAATTTAGAAAGTGAGGGCAATGGTCAAAGTGAATTCAGGAATGAAGTTGCAGGAGCAGTCTTCAAGAAAGCACTTCTGTCTAAGCAGTTAAAAATATTAACTCATCTATTTTGAAAACTACAGATATTTAATAATTACTAACAGTATAATATAATAATACTTCAAAGGTTTAGTTTAACAAGTCTATTTCTAAAGCTTTAAGGGCATCATCTAGCTAGCCACTTCTTACCTTATATGGAAAAATCAATCTTTAGAATAAACAGGAAAGCACATAAACTCAAAATCAATAACAATTTATATTGCAATAATGATAAAATTCATTTTGATGTGTTAGCTGTCCACTTGAATGGAACTATATTCACTTAGCAATTAGACTGCTAAGATGAGGGCCTCTCATGGGATGCCTCTCATAATTTACCAGTTAAATTTATAGATGATAATTGTCAGTGATATTTATGGCTTGATAGATGCTGAGCATTGACTCTGTTTATTGTACTATTCAAGAATTAACAGTTCCTCAGATGGTAGCACTTAGTCTTATGTTTAAGACACCAGCCTGGAGGGGTGTCTGTCAATCCCCTACTTTATTTTAATCATAATAAAAAAAATCAAAGTAATAAGCAATGAGGAAAATCCAGAATGAGATAAAAATGGAAATACAGAGTCATAACTAAAAAAAATGGCTGTACATCAAAGAAAGTCTAAAGCCTGGAGGGAATGGATAATGTCAATCAAGTAAAAATAACCCAAATGCATTTTCAGAGCCTATTAGAGTCACTGGAGGGAACATACACATAAGTCACATGACAGAGTGAGGAGGGTCTCTTGGAAACAGCGTAAGATTGAAAAAAAAGAAAGACCAAAATGACCGAATTTTTAAGATCTTGTACCCATGAAGCAGTCAGTATTAAAGAAACAATAGCACTGCTGAAATAAGTGTTTAAAATTAAAGGGTAACATGCACTTGGACATAAGATTTCCCCAAGATTTATCTATAAAATTTAAAAAATCACCCTAGTTTTTAACTGTCGCTGCCCGCCGAAGGATTTTGATTACTAATTCTTTCTCAGGCTGTGGAGACAAGGACCGAGAAAAATTATTCGGACGCGGGCATCTGGCAGATCTATGTGATGTCTGGTGTGTAGTACCCGGCTGGAACTTAATGCTGGACGGACATGGATTAAGGAAAGCCAGTAAAATCAGAAAATGGGGTCTTCAGGTAAATCTCGTAGATCGGTTCGCAAGAAAACTTGCACATGCAGACGTTTGCCAACGTTCCGGAGTAACAAGAGACCGGAACACGCACAACGCTCACCAGTCCGGATCCTACCCCGTCTTCCTCTGCGCTTTGTGTCCAGGCAGCTTTGCCACTCCGGGCTTCACCCCAGCAGCCGGTGTTGCACTCCGAAGACCCTGGCGCAGAAGGGACCGCGGGCTCCGCTGCAGCCCCGGCTCTGGCCGGTACCCCCAGTCCGAGAGGCCCCAACCCGGGCTCGGCCGGCCGGAGCCTGGCGCAGAAGGGACCGCGGGCTCCCGAGGCCTGGGAGCCCGAGCCCCGCGCCCCTCCCGCCTGGCTGCGCGGAGCCGGGCCGAGCGGAAAGCGCTAGGGCCGCGCCGCGGGGCGCTCATCTCGGGCCGCCGCTGCGCTGTACGCGCAGTCCCGCTCCGGGGCGGGAAAGGGCCGCGGGAGACCAGCGTTGGGGCCGCGCCCCGCCCGGACAGTCCTGCGAAGGGCCCAACCAGCCGGACGAGGCCGACTCGCCGCGGCTCCCGGCGGCAGCAGGTGGCCCCGGACTTCCCGCCGCCACCGCTGCCCCGCGCGCCCCGTCGCGCCCCGGAGCCGCCTGGGCTACCCTCGCCGGGCGGGACGCGGGCGGACGGGGACCGCGAGGAGCTGGCCCACCTGCGCTCGCTCTTCGCTGCCTGCGAACCTTCTTCTTCTTCTTCTTCTCCCTCCTTCCAGGAGCTCGCGCGCGGCTTCCGCGGGTTCTGCCGCGGGGGGCGGCCCCGAGGCTCGGCTCCCCGGGAGCCCGCGTCCGCCTCAGCCCAGGCGGGACCGACCCCGAGGACAGCCCAGAGGACGAGGGCGACGGGGACGCGCTGGCAGCCCCCTGGGTTCGGGCGAGCGCCGGCCAGGCTTGGCAGGACTTCCAGGCGCGACTTGGAGACGAGGCCAGATTCATCCCCAGGTGCGTGTGTGGGTTGGGGGTGGGAGGTGAGGGTGGTGTCACCTGCCCTCCCCGGTGCGCGGGCATCTCCCTCTCAACCCGCAGACTGAGCAGACCGACCGGACCAGCTCTTCTTCCTGAGCTGCTTTTCTCGGTCCAGCTATTCCGGGGGGAGATCCCCTCGAGTTGAAGAAAGGGGGTGCGTTCAGAGTCAGGGTTTGGGGAGAAAGTTTCCTTGCTCACTTCCAAGCCTTGCAAAAGTCACTTTATTAATTACCGGGGCCGCAGTGAAATCCGCAGCATCAGGAATTTGTTCCCAGAGTTTCGTCTCTCCAGAACTCATCGCACCTTCTAGCAAGGCCCCCGGCTGCACCCCGGAGCTGTGAGCTGCGGATTGTCACATTGGGGTCCCTGATATGTAGTAGTTCTTGTATTTGTTGTTTTCCTACAACATAGAAGACGAAACATGTTGGACGTTTGTATTGCTGGACTTACATACTCATGGATACCGACCATGTATTAGGCATTTACAGAGTTCGTTCCTTTAATTTTTGCAACAACCCCGGGATGTGGATTTTCTCATTTCTAATTGGAGAAATTTAGACACAGAAATATAGACTCGTAGGACGTTAAGGAACTTGACTGATTAATGAAAGAGCAGGGATTTGATCCCATGTGTTGTTGAACTGAAAAACTCTCTTTTATACAATGGAATAAAATGATAAAATTATATAATAAATGCTCTATGGCTCTGACAGAATTGATATCAAGTTACTAACTTAATTCTCAGGGGGATAGGAAATGCCTGCAGGGCCAGCCCTGGAAAGTTGCTTAGGTTTTATTCAAGAGTAATTTGTGTCTGTGCTTTCCTTCCTGTCATGGTGTGTCTTGAACTGATGTATTCACTTCTTCCTCAGACGCTCTACAGCATGTTAATGCTGTAAAATGTATTCCTGCTCTCTGTTTGGATTACAGTGGAAAGGCAGCTTGCATATCTCAGACATAAAACACAGAAAACCAAATAGCCCTGGGAGGATCAGTGGTCTTGCTCACCCATTCACAGCTTGGACCTGCTGGCTTGGGAGTCCCACTTCCTCCTCCTCCCAGCTCCTCCCTCCTGTTTGGAGAGTAAGGCATGGAGAATGACTCACTGCAAGTATGAGAAGGATGGTGGAGAGAAAGTGGGTGTGATACTCACCTTTTCGCTTATTTACAAATGAGTTAAAATACAATCTCTCTCCTCTCTCCCCCTGCCTGCCTCTCTTGCCTACTTGTAATCTCTGTCTGTCAAATAAATAAAAATGTTAAAAAAAAATACAGTCTCCCCACTGGGGAAGTTGTAAGCATCGCTATATACTATATTCTTGGAATTATCTCTTATCTGTAACTTGGTTTAGGTCCGACTAATTACAAAAGGCAACAATTTTAAGAATCAGCGAAGGTGAACCCAGGGATGTTTTACACACAAACCTACACACATATCTACTTTTCACAGTTGTTAAGTCTCAGCAGCAAATATTTGACACTTAACCTTGAAATGACTAGGATGGCCTTAGTGTCAGTATAGAAACCAGGTTTTAATATTACTCGTGATATTGTTATTATCATGATGCCTTTCCAGACTCTTCAAAGGTTATTAAATTTAATGGGCACCAGTGTCACCTGGTAGACTTGTATTTTTAAGCCACACCCCCTTGTGACTGGAGATTAACAAGTACAATATTTGCCTTCCTGTGCTTGTTCAAGTGGAAAAGAGCTAAACTGAGTTGCTTCATCTGATTGTTACCATGGCAGCCAGTAACTGTTTTTGGAAAATTCGGTAGCTTCTATTCCACTTCCTCACACAGCTGTTCACCTTCCCTTCCTCTCATCCAAACGCGGTAAAAATCATTTATTATCGATAATGGTGTTGGCATTATTTCAGCCAAATTAATTCTGCAGACATTAGTGAGTGCTTGTTTTGTGCCAGACACTGTCGTAGGTCCTGCCCTAGGTCTCTGGGGACAAAGAAAAGGATGAGATGTAGTTCATGCCTTCAAGAAGTTTATAGTGTGGGTGAAACATTTCTCAAAAGTTTCATCAAAAAATGTTTAAAGATAAGAGGGTTGTTTGCAAGAAATTCCATATATAGCGAACATAGCCCAATAGTAACCAGGAGCTGTCTTTGAAGCCTTGAGTTTTTATTTGTTTAAAAGTTCATGTGTTTGTTCATTTTAACTCCATGATATATTGGGGCTTATTTTAGTATAAAATATCATGTTTTCCTCCAGTGGGAAAGTTGTTTCTCTGGGAAGGTGTGCCATTTCATCCGGTGGCTTTTTTTCTCATCTGGCACCCCTGGTGGCTTCTTGTCCAATGCTTATCCAGGGGGTTTTCATGTCCAGGTTGAGAAGATTAGTTATCAGATATTAGCATGTTTGGCTCCTATAAGGCAAAATGTGGTAGTGTTGACAGAATTTCCAGTTGTAAGACCAATCAAACTCCTGGTTTAAAAATATTAAACATGTTTGGGTTAAGCTCCCTAGTCATCAATATTGTGGTCTTAGAGAAGAAATAAGGTTGCACTGTAAAAGGATGAACATGGTCTCTGGGATGTGTGTCAGCTCACTCTTCAGTTGGTTTTTTTGTAGAAGATTGAAAGACTGCTTCCCCTAAAGGGAAATGTCTTCAGTAGTCAGGTGACTGTTAGCCTGAGCTAGGCAGGTGTAAACCTTCTGCCGGGGCAGGATGGCCATCACCACGTCCTGGTAACCTGGGATTAGGTCAGCCAACAGGTGAAACCACAATGGGCAAAGCAATATGGTTATAGAAGAGAATTCAGGAAGGAAGATTGTACAAGGCCAAGAACCCTCCATGAAGTGGGGAGAAAATTTTGGGTGAGAGAGAACAGACTTGTAGTAACCTAGTCTGGCCAATTTTTTGTGTCAGGGGTGTTATGAAAGGGAGTTTTGTATCTAGTAGATACTTAATAAATGTGCTCAGTAAATGTTTGCAAAATGAACAGGATAAACTGATGTTCTTTGATTCCTTGATTCATATACTGAGAATGCAGTTCATGGTATGTGTATTTTCTTTATTTCTTTTCTTTATTCTCCTTTTTTTGTTTTTTAAAGCTCTGCTGTGACCTGGTCATGGTGTTCCAAGTTTGGCAAGAAAGGAGGGAAATGGGGTGTGTGTGTGTGTGTGTGTGTATTTATGTATAAACATTTTACCGGGGTGGTGGGATGGCAAAGCTCTCACCTCTAGTTGAACCTGAATTTTTAAGGACATTTTAAAGATTTTATTTATTTATTTGACAGACAGATCACAAGTAGGCAGAGAGGCAGGCAGAGAGAGAGGAGGAAGCAGGCTCCCCGCTGAGCAGAGAGCCGGATGCAGGGCTAGATCCCAGGACCCTGGGATCATGACCTGAGCTGAAGGCAGAGGCTTTAACCCACTGAGCCACCCAGGTGCCCCTGGACCTAAAGTTTTTCAGAGTTTTCTCAACTCCATCTTTTGCAGTTGTAAGTATTATTTGTGAATTGATTTCACTTCGATAAATCAAGTTAGAACCGCATGTTTTTCACAGACAGAATCACGAGGATCTGGCTGGCACAAAGCACCACCCTGGATTGGTGCATGGACGCAGGTATGGCCACAGTGGCCAGATCAGGGACAGGCCCAGGCTGGTGCTTGTAATGTAACAGGCGTTAGTGTGATTGGTGACCTGCCAGGCAGGGCTAGGCTGTTTGCTGTTCAGACACCAAAATCTATCCCCTCTGCTCAGCTGTTTCTCTTGGTTTCTGATCTACACTCTCTCATTCTCTCTCTCTCTCTCTCTCTCTGTGTGTTGAGGGGGGAGGCTTTTCTTTTGATCATGTAGAAACTGAATTTAATTGAGAAGAACCAAAACTGCCCACTTGTGATCTGGTATGGATTGTCAGAAACAGTGTACTTCAGCATATTCGTGTAACTGTAGTGATGATTATAAAAATCAGGAGAAAAGATCAGTGGCTGAACAAGAATCCACTTAAGCAGGACATTTTTAAAACATGTAGCCACAAGTAAGCAGAAGGATAGTTTCCACACTGGTCAGGTTTTCTTTTACATTTCCCCCTCTAGGGTTCCACATTAGCCCTTTCCAGTCTGATCGCCTTTTTCCCTAGTAACATGGTTGCTTCATGAACCCCCTCCTCTTCCATGATGTGCTTCCTCAGATGGGAAGGCAGAGGACAGATAGAGGCAGAGAAACAGAAACTCAGAGGGCTGGAGATGTGGAGGGGGAAGGGAAAGACAGAGGTCAACAGATTGGATAGTTCCTCAGTTTCCCATCTCTTTCCACTGAACAAGTTCATTGCCATGAGCCACCTTGTGATGGGGGAGGCAAATCAGCTCTGCTCTACTTGATTTTAGCTCTTGAGTATCCTCAGAATGTGAGCATCTTGATGCTTTGCATGGTGTTTTTAGTATTTGAAGATACCTTTTTCACTCATGTGGCAGGAACATTATCTGGTGTTCATCCAAGGAGGTACAGACTTGTTCCAGCCTTGAGGCACGGCAGTGGGTTGGACCCCCAGTCCTGGAAGAGGATTAAGTGTGGTTTTGCCAGTGTGTGATATTTACCTCTGGCCCTGGCTTTGGGATCTCTCAGTGTTCTGACCACATTCTTTCCAGAATTCTCTGCTTTTTCTGGGTTCAGAAGTTGTGTCTTTATAGATAGAGATTCAAATGCCTGGAGGATTTTTCCTTCTAAAATGGTGTATAGAGTAAACATTCTTGCTTCATGGGTAACTTGTTAAAGCTTGGGTAGCTCCCCATTGCAGTATGTAGTTGGATGGGAGAGATGGGAAGAGATTCCTCATCATGGATATTCAGGCTCCTTCTATCTGATGATATTCGTCTTATATCAGGTTGTAAAATAGAAAGCAAACACTATATTCCAGAGGAAAGTTGTCACGGGGGAATATATGTATGACCCATGATCTCCTTATTAGTTCCTCAAAAAGGAATTCCATTGCTTCAACTTGTAAATATTTGGGATTTCCCAAATTATAATTGCTTTTTGCCAGAGTAGTTATAAAAGGAGCACAGTGAATGTTGACCCTTAAGGGCTTTGCATGTCTTATAAAAAGATCTACAGATGCAGTACTTTGGACATGTGTCTTCAGTTCTTTCTCTCATTCACCCAATGTGCCTGCCAGCATCCTAGGCACTAGAGAGACTTTGTAGACTTGGCCCTGACCTCCAATGAGCATATTGTCTCAGTTTCTTAAGTACATGGGAGTTGATACCTGAAGGACCTGGGATTGCAGTATAATCAATGAAACCATACCTCCTGGTGCACCCCAGCCTCTGTACATTTCTGAGTGGTTCTCAGATCAGGGGCTACAGACCTTTTGGGGTCTTTACACGTATACTTGGGAATCTTAGAAAACCATACGTTTTTGTTTTCATTTTGACTAAATAAAATACAAACTAATTTGCACACATTTGGAATCATGTGGCTGACTCGTAGCTTACAGAAATTCCCAGGGTCATTGTAGCATTATTCACTGTAGCCAAGAGGAGGAAGCAATCTAAGTGCCCACTGACAGATGGCTGGATGAAGAAAAGGTATATACCTACAATAGAATATCACTCAGCTTTAAGAAATAAGGAATTCCTACAATAGGCATCATAGATGAACCTTGAAGAATTACACTAAGTGAAATAAGCTAATCACAGAAGGACAAATAATGCATGATTCCATTTATATGAAGTATCCTTAGTAGTCAAACTCTTGGAAGGAGAAAGTAGAAAGGTAGGTGTAGGGGCAAGGCGAGGGGAGAATGGGGAGCTGTTGTTTGATGGGTATAGCATCTCAGTCATTCAGGATGAAAGGAGATTTGCTTTACAATACAACAACAGTAGTGTCCTGTAAAAGTTTTGTTAAGAAGGTAGATTTCCGGGGTGCCTGGGTGGCTCGGTGGGTTAAAGCCTCTGCCTTCGTCTCATGTCATGATCCTAGGGTTCTGGGATCGAGCCCCGAATCGGGCTCTCTGCTCAGCAGAGAGCCTACTTCCTCCTCTCTCTCTCTGCCTGCTTGTGATGTCTCTCTGTCAAATAAATAAATAAAATATTTAAAAATAAATAAATAAATAAATAAATAAATAAAGGTAGAGTTCCTGTATGTTTCTCACCACAAGAAAGAAACTTAAAAAAAATAGGAAATTTTTTTACAGAGGAGAAATTGAGAAGGTACCAACGTTCTATGTCTTAGCTTTTGTCTTTTGTTTTGGAGCTGTCCCAAGTACAGTTTCTTTCAAGCTTTGCCCCTTTAATGTACCCTTACTTGCTGTTTGTGGATGAGCAAGCAGAAACACTTGAGATAATGACACATTCTTTTATTTATTCATTTAAAAGATTTTATTTATTTGAGAGAAAGAGCATGAGCAGGGGGGAGGGGCAGAGGGAGCCAGAGAGGCAGACTCCCTACTGATACTGAGCAGAAAGCCTGATGCGGATTGGGGGCTCTATCCCAGGACCCTGAGACCAGGACCTGAGCCAAAGGCAGACGCTTAACTGAATGAGTCACCCAGGCACCCTGAGATAATGACACATTTTAAGGGCACCATCCCTACACACAGACACACATATCAAGGGCAACCACTCCCTTCAATTTCAATTTTTTTAAAATTTAGTTTTGGGACATTTTATGAGAAAGTTCAACCATGAAACCCCATTGTGATTATTTCCAATTATAAAATTATGGAGCATGTTCAAGTGGCCGTTTTGTTATAGTGATATCTTTGACCAAGGATATTTTTTAAATGTCTGGATATAAAGCAAAAAAGCACAAGTGAGTTATTCATTCGAAAACCCGCGTGCCGGGGTGAAAGTGTCGCCTGCTGTCAGCGGTGCCAGCCACTTCGTAATTCCTGCCTCCACAGAGCAGAGTCACAGTCTGCTCTGGGCTGGGCTGGAAGAATTCCACAAGAGTCACCCGACGTTTGCTTAGAATATCCATGTTTGAGGACATTCGTATGTCATGGTTTCTGAAAGAAATGTTATAAACTAGTGTTAGTGTTTGTGATGCAAAATACTTTTTCTTTCCCTCCTCAGGGATACATGGCACAGCACATACCTCCGTCTGGCAGATAGTGTTTGCTTGGGGTCGTTAACAAATGAATTACAGCACAGGCATTCTTGCTCGAACACGGTGCATGCGTTCCCGAAAAACATAATATTCTGCAAACACACAGGACATATGATAAAAAAAAGGATGGGGCTGACCACTCAGTATTGTACACCTTTGTAACCAGAACACTCAAAAAACAGTAACAATCCTAATAAGGTACTAGGACAATAAAAAAAAGTCATGTTAGAGTCTTAGTAGACACAGAAATATAACAGTCTAGGAATCCCCGTAGATAGTTTAAAAAAATAAAAATACAGGATTTCGTAGCTAATTTTTTTGAAGATGAAGGAAGCCTGATGAGGAAGGTGTGTAGGTTGTGGCTGCTGAGTTATGGGGCGGAGGACAAAATGCATAAAGCTCTGAGAGAACCAAGACAAAGCACATGGACAGTCTGTGCCAAAAGGAAGGCCCCAAGTCAAGTGGACATTGTGTCCCGCACTGTATTCACCTGCAGTCTGCTGCTTCAGCGTTGGGAATGGATTGCATTTGGTGGCTGTTACTGGGCGGGAGGGGCGGGGTACAGCATTTGTTGGGAAGTACAAGTTCTACTTTAGCATCACTCACCTAGGAGCTAATTAATGCTCTAGGAACACAATTGTGGCAGAGCAGTCCTGGTCTTGAGTACGGATTCATGAGGGGCTAGAGCAAGGCACAAAGCCAGGATCTTGAGTGAGGTTGGTTCCGTGTGTATAGATTTGGAGACTTTGTACTGGTCTAAAGGGATAATGCATCACCTTGCTGCTAATAGATTACAGTGAATAAGCTGTCTCCAGGCCAGTGAAAATCTGTCAGTCCGCAAAAGTCTGCATATCTTTCAGACAGGTTGTTACAATCCTAATGAGTCCTGGCAACAACTAAAAATATTATGATCTAGCTAAGCGTTTGGGCCTTAAAAAGTGACCTGCTCCGCCGAATGACACTTATAGTTCTTGCTCAGCAACTGACAAGTAATTCAGTTCTTATTGAATTCAATTTATTTTTAACTCTTTTAGGCAGTGCTAGCTTGCATATGCTGTGAAGCTGGTAAATTTGTGTGTGTGTGTTTTTAGCACCAAAGTGCGATGATTCAAATCACCATGTTATTTAGGGTTCCCTAGAGAAACAGAAACAATAAAGTGTGTGTGTGTATGTGTGTGTGTGTGTGTGTGTGTGTGTGTGTCAGAGAGAGAAAAAAATTTATTTTAAGGAGTTGGCTCATTGATTGTGGATACAGGCGAGTCCCAGCTCCGCAGGGGGGTAGACCAGGAGGCTGGAGACCAGGGAAGAGTCAGTGTGGCCCCGGAGTGTGATGGCAGTCTGCTGGCAGAATGCCTTCTTTCTTGGCGGAGGTCAGTCTTTATCTTACTGTCTTCAGTTAATGGGCTGAGTCGTGCCCACATTATGGAGGGTAATGTACTTTACTTAGAGTCTACTGATTTAAATGCTACTCTGATTTACAAAATACCTTCACAGCCATATCTGGACATGTATGACGAATATTTGAGTACAGTAGCCTCACCAAGTAGACACATAAGGTGAACCACAGCCACTAAAAAACTTTTTCAGATATTCTCAGTTTTTGAGATTACCTGTGTCTTGGGAATCAGATTTGAAAAGATCAGGAGCATTTTTTAAATGCTTCTAGGTGTCAAATATACCAAAAATCTTTCAGTTATTTATCAGAATCTAGAAAGATCCCTGTACATCTCTTGTATCCCCTTCCAAATGCCGAAACACTCCAAAACAACATACCACATTTCTGGGGCAACTTTAAAGTTACTATCATTTTTCTATCGGCCAAGAAAAGCCTTGCCCTCCATGTATTTATGGCTCTGAGATGGGCCCTGAAGAAATGAGCTTATTTTTCTTTTCTTTCTTTTTTTAAAAGATTTATTCATTCATTTTAAAGAGAGTGGGAGAGAGTGTATGCACAATTGAGGGGAGGGACAGAGGGAGGTGTGGGTGAGAAGTAGACTCTGCCCTGTGTGGGGAGCCTGATGTGGGGCTCAATCCCAAGATTCTGAGATCCTGACATGAGCTGAAACGGAGAGTCAGACACTTTATCACCTGAGCCACCCAGCTACCCCCAAAGGGGCTTCTTTTTCAAGTTCATCTCTACCCCTCCATCCTTACCCTGCAGTCCCACTCTTTATCTCAGTATCTCTAAGTCTGAACTGAGCAGCTGACTGAAGAGGCATTTTGGATTGAAGCAGACTTTGTGGCAAGCTGTGCCAGCATTCCGCACTGCAGCCCTTGACGGAGCAAACCATCGCTTGCTCGCTCACTTCTTTCTTCCTTCTTCTCCTTCTCCCTCATCCCCACTCTCCCTCCTGCAAATGCGGTGGGAAAGACATTATGCCAAGAAGTCCAAAGGCTGAAGTTTTCATGAGAAAAAGCAGGAAATTCCTTAGAGTAGGGACACGTTCTTTCTTTACCATTTCCAACTACTAGTTTTGGTTCCTGAGTTGGTAGCTGCTAACAAGGATTCAATTTGAGAGGCATAGGGAAGCCCGGATGTGTTCCACCAGACAGAGGTCTTAAAATTCAGCCTTAAGAAAGCCAGTGGTTCCACGCTCATATTCTTAGGATGAGGCATTTTTTGTTCGTCAGCAGACACTGCTTTTAAATCTCCTCTTTTCTCAGGCACTGCTATTCAAGGGCTTAAGACTGCAGCATTGGCAGTACCTGGTTCTAGAACTGCAGACTCCTAAGCCCTTTCATAAACCAGCAGAAGGACCTGTATTTAAACAATGTCCCTCAGTGATTTGTGCATGTATTTAAGTCTGCTAGGGAAATGAGAAGTGACAGTATGGGACGTGGCCACATTGGGTTGGGAGTTCAGTATGAAAAGATAGAAAAGATCCAGAAAGAGCATGTTGAAGATGTAGAAGGTAGCAAAGGTAAACTTCATGTATTCCAGAATTCTGCCTTGGGTTGCCTCTGGTTGTCTGAAATCTGAGTTGTGAAGCATTCATGACTGAATTTTCCCTGAAGATAAGTAACTGATAGTTCACCAAGGATATGGGTGTATTTTGTGAATGTATTCTTCAAAGACAGATAGGCATACAGAACAGTGCACAGAGCTTACCTGCACACACCTTGCTGAATCTTCCCTGACAGAACACTCCCATAATCAGCATCCAGATCAAGAAACAGAACATTTTACCACATCTGCAGAAGCCCTCAGTGCTCCCTTCCAGTCCCTGTTGCCCTCACCACCAGGTTAGTCATTATCTTTTGTTGTTGCCTATTGTTGTGGTTGTTGTTACTGTTTTTACTTACATAGAGGGGCTCAAACAGTGTATTTACCCTCCTGTCCCCAACCATATGTGCATGATCTTGGAGTTGTACATCTGTCATTTCCATTGCTGTAGTGTATCCCTCTACGACAGTTGGCCCATTTCACTACTAATGGTCTTTTGGGAAATTTCTGCATTGTGGCTATTACTCCTATAATGAGCAGCCTGTCACATGTCTTTTGGTAAATGTATGGACACATACAATGCATTGCCTTTAATAATTTCAAAATAATGTAAGATTTCCTCGCTAACTCATGGTCATGATCATGAAGCTTTCATCTTGAGCTCTAGTATAGCAATACCCCATGTTTGCAAAGATGGGCATTCAGCTTGGCTTTTTGGGTTCCTGTATACATTTTCTGTTCTTGCTGTAAGGCTGCTAAGTTTCATTTCATTATTGTCAGTTCTTCCTTCCTTCCTGTGTACCTCGTCTGCCAAAGATACACAAAGTACATGATCCCATATTTTAGAATAGTGTTTTCAAACCCCTACAGGTTATTCCTATACTGAGAAGGGGTGTCTCAGAGGCTGCTTTTCATTCTTTCTTGCTTTTAAGCCTTCTTTTGGATTCTTCTTGGTGCCAGATCTCCGAGTTTTAGGTGGCTGGGGTGCTGCTGCCATTTTGAAATCATTGTCATTAATTTTTTCAGTCTTAATAATTTTTATTCCTTTGTTAGCCCCTTTCCCCCTCTGCTCATTTTGAAAGTTCATCAAAGTAGACATGATAGTTCTAAATTATCTTTGTAGAAATTATGCCACTTAGATAAGCATGAACATTCAATTATATCATTATGAATATATGTGAGAAGTAGGTTTCTAGCCAAGAGTAGGCGTGAGCTTATGCTTGGATGAACCCATGGGAGTCTGGCAAGGTGTGAGCTTGCACATGTCTCATTGGCCCCCAGCCCAACAGATGGTCACTGAAATTATTTGTAATGCTTTTTTTATGAGTCTTAAGGAAATGCTAAAATACTATTCATGGAGGTAAACAGATACTACGGCCTTGTGGGTTCTCCTTGTCCACTCAAATGAATTATTATAATAACTCTATTACAGCTCCTTCTTTAGTATTTGGATTGAAGTCAGCCATTTGACATTTATTTCCATTTTTTCACTGAGTTTTGGACCAGTTGCACTGCTCAGAGGGGATGTTATCCACACAGATGAGAGCGGAGGTCAGTTCATGCCACAGGGAACTGGAACGGCAAACTAGGGGGGAATAAAGGTTTGGCATGAAAAATATAAACTATGATAAATATACAGTGCATTGAAATTCCTTTTTTTTTCTTTTTTTTTTTTAATATGATGAAGGGGTGAGTTAAGTTGATGACTCAATTAAGAGACCAGTTTTTCTTTTCTCAGCTCTCAGGAGGGGTTGAGGTCAGATTCCTTCAGGAGATAGTGTTTGCATGTCTGAAGGTAGTTTGCTCTTTTAGTGGGCTGCAGCTCTGGGAACTCAAAGTGGATTAGTTTTCAGGGCAACTGATCCTGGTATAAAGTGAGAAAGTCAGGTTTTAATAGGATTTTTGGCTACCTTCGTTTTTTAAATTATATTCCAGAAAATCACCCTTCAGTTGTTGAGAAAATCAAATGAAAAAGTAAGTAAACTTTCCTGCTGGGTGCTGGGGAAGAAATGAAGTGGACAGTTGCTGAGCAATGAAGTGTAGCTCGGGAAGCTTCTCCCTTGTGGAAAATACGCCCCAGGTGCCACCAAATGAGACCACGGTCTCTCAGAAGTTCTTAACTGTTGAAATGTCGAATTAATGATGTCAACAACATTTTACTTGCAAGTGTTCTAGGAAATTTATAAGGAAATCTCTATAGCTAATTTGACTTTAGTTTGGTCTTTTTGATCCAGCACTGTGTAAAACAGACTGGAAAGCCATTATCGATTTATCTTTATGTTTGATGGTTAGGTAAGAAGGGAGAGAGGTAAAAATCAATGATTCTTTAAAAAAAAGTAGATTAAAAAATTCTTTGATATGCTTTTTGTGCAAGAACTCAACAAACACTAGCATGTATACAAATAGTTTTAATTTAAGTCAGTTCGAGGATGCTGTGGAAAAACTCTCTCGTTTAATTACATGATCCTTCAGAGCAAACTCTTGTAACCCTCAGGCGAGGTTTGTAAGAAGGCCAGAGCAGGCTGGTATGATCAACAATAGTATCATCCATACTCGAGCGTAAGGTCAAGATTCAGCTGTTGAAGAAAATGTGACTATAGCTTGGGCACCAAACAGTTATCTTTCCATGATATCTATAATAATTTAGCATTAAATGCAGTAGGTTTTTCCAATACCTATTATATACAAATTAAAAAAAATAGGTTTGCTGCAGAGTGAAGAGGTAGGTTGCACTTATAGCCCAGATTATGTCAATTTTAGTAGAGAAAAATGTGCTCTTTAGTGGTACTCATGATTCTGCACGATGTTAAGAAGTCTTTTGGAGATTTTTTAAAAAGACAGGCAAGTCCTTATCTTTATAGAGGATGGTTGTGGGTTGTCCGCATAACACAATATTTTAAATCTGTGTTGACCTACATAAAATCCTGCAATTTAATGTGTGCTTTGAGGATTCACATGTATATCATAATGTTAAGAAACTTAAACGTACATAGTCCTCTATTACAAATGCATCCTTCTTTATTATTGAGGAAATATATTCAGGATTCACAACGTTAGTTCAACCATTCAGCTGGAGTTCTGATTTCAGCAACCTCAGTGAACACTCTGGCTGGTAGACTTCAGATGTGCTTTCTGGAATGCCCTGCTTTCTCAGTGTTCAGAAGAGGATTGGCCCCTCTCAGCTTGGCTGTCAGATTTCCCACAGTTAGTCTTGTCCCCAACCCTGACCAACAAAGTTCATCTGCTCCGTCCTCACTACAGCCTTCCTTGGCCAGCCTCTATGCTCAGATCCAGCATAGAGCTCCACCCTCTCTGCTTCAGCTCCCACTGAGTCCTCCTTCCCTAGGCTCTGTCCTCCTTCATTTATTCAGGATCCTGTTGGGTCAGATCTCTAGTGCTGCAAGGGATATGGAGGCTGATAGGTAACTGGGAAGGTGAGCATCCGCAGAACACTCAGTACACAGAGCTTCAGATTCAGTGTAGCAGGATATCTGAAGGGGAAGATTTCTTCTGGTTGGAACAGTCAGGGCAGGCTTCATGGAGGAGGCAGCTTTGGGGAGAGCCTTGACGGATGTGTAGGGTTTGGTTTCTGGACAGGAAATACAAAAGGCTGTGATTTTGATTAGAGACCAGTATTGAACTGTAATTCATCCAGGAGAGGGTCAAAGTGTTTCCCATAACATATTTGATCTGAACAATGTCTCCTTTTTTGAAAATTTATGCATTACTTGTTGGGCACTGTGCAAACTATAGGGGGACAGTGTGCACCTAAGAGTGCTTAGAATATGAGGAGGTTGAAGGAAATGATATAGGAAGTAGAGTGGTTGTAAAATTGATCCCCCAACCCAGAATTTTCTTGCAAATAAAATGAGAGGAATTAATATACTTAAAATTATGTAACCTTATTGGAATATTGTTTTGTTGTCTGACAAATTATGTTTTATTTTACGTGTGATCCTCTGACATAGTTCTATCAAAAACGTTTAAAAATTTATTTCTAAAATGCATACACATTTTATATACATTAAGGCAAAGAAAATGTTGCAACCAATTATGTGAAGATTCGAAAAATTGTGTAAGTGAAATAGTTACTTTTGGAAAATACTTAAGTACTTTAATCGGTTTCTTATCTTATACTTTCCTGAAGAATATATCTTTTTTTTTTTCATTGTGGTCTTTATGCTTTTTCTGCCCCATCACATTGCTTGTAATGTTCTTTAGAAGATTTTGATTATTAAATTTGAAAATATTGACATTGAGCAATTGACCCTTCTCTGCAGGTTATCATGTTTTTAATGGGGAAAACATTCCCTGTCCAAGGGCTGACATACAATCATAGAGAAAACTCTGCAATAAGCTTAGAGCAAATTGTGATAAATGGAGGATATTATCAACTTAGTTTTGGCATTGAGAAGTATTGATACTTACGTATGTGAATGAATATTTCTGCCCTTGATGGTCACAAGCTCTGTGTTTTCTGCTTCCCTTTGAAGAGCTTTCTTTGGCAAACACTTTGACAGATTTCTTTCTTAAGTTTTGCAAGATAAGACTTGTAGGATAAGTTTGTTTCCATTTATGATCCTTATGAATGTTTTCCCATATTGAGATGCTTCAAAATTGTAGGCCTTTTCAATTTCATTTCATTTTGGTTCAGAGAATAAATGTAATCAGATAAAAATAGGAAGTTGAGATATCCCAAATCATAATTATGGAATTTTGAGATTGAATTTGTACAACATTTGAGCTCTCATTTCATCTGTTTAGTTCATCAGTGCCTTCCTGTTTTCAGGCTTATTTTTTCAATTAATTCCAATCTTCTAACAGCTTCAAAAGCTGAAGACAGTTTTTATAAATTTTTTTAAAGATTTTATTTATTTATTTGACAGAAAGAGATCACATGTAGGCAGAGAGGCAAGAGGAGAGAGAGAGGAGGAGGCAGGCTCCCGCTGAGCAGAGAGCCCGATGCAGGACTCGATCCCAGGACCCTGAGATCATGACTTGAGCTGAAGGCAGAGGCTTAACCCACTGAGCCACCTAGGTGCCCAGTGTTTATAAATTTGATAAAAGTTTTCCAACAGATTTTGAGCAAAATGTAATGCCAGCTTAGGGGGCAGGTTTACAGCAAACATAGGATGATTTGCTAAGTAGTTCTTCAAAGGTTCAAATGTTTCCAAAACCTGAATGTGATAAGCCATAGAGAAAAAGTAATCACCACAAAAATGTTTAGATGCTGTAATTATATGGTGAATATCTTTGATATTCTGATAGCAACAGCTTCTCTTTCAGTTGGTAGAATATCAAAGCCTGTCTGGATGCCATCAATGCACCAGCACCATTTCCACATGTATTTCTACTTCATAGATGGCTTAATTTAGTAAACATTATAATTTTTAACCACAGTGCTTTACTTTTATATTTCACGAAATTTATAGTAACATTTGTAATAAGTTCGGAAGTTTTATCTTCCACAGAATGAATTTCTAAAAGCTTTACTGTGATGCCAGGAAGTGGATGGAAAAAAAGAAATCAAACCATCATTGCAATTAACTCAACTGATTTTCTTTTTGAGGCATTGCTCAGAATGATAACAAACTGGCCTCATTTACCTCTGCAAAGTTCTTTTTTGGCTAACGGAGGCAAGTAAGCACCTGTCACTTCACCATGTGTATTTGTACAAGGAAACTTGGAAGTGAAAATGCACGGAACCAACACAGAAGCATCATCTTTTGATGGAAGGGAAAGGTCCTACTTCACATGCTCTCATTCTGCAGCTGCATGAGTGACCTCGTAGACCCTGAACAGTTTTCCTAAAAGACAGATGCTGATGCTTTTTCAGGAAACTTGTTGTCTTCTGGTTTTTGTGTGGTTAATGGTATCATTCTGGTCCACCATGGTGGAGGCTAAATGTTGACAAACTTAAAAAAATTATTTTGTTTGGAATAATTTTAGATTTACAGAAAAATTGTGAAGACGTTACAGAGTTCCCCTATTACGTGTACCTACTTTCCCCCATGATTAGCATCTTGTGTTGGTGCTGTACACTTGTCACAATCAGTGAACTGATACTGGTACATTAGTATTAATTTAGGTCCATAGTTTATTAATATTTCCTCAGTTTTCCCCCTAATGTCCTTTTTGTGCTCCAGCATCCTGTCCAGGACACCACATTCCATCCGGGTGTAGTGTGTCCTTGGGCTCCCCTCGGCAGTCGCCGCTGACAAACATTTTGAGCAAGTTATACATTTATCACCATCATTCTTGTAGAGAGGAAATTTGATTCTTAACCTTTTTATTAAGCGTGCACCTTTGTTGTTCCTTGAGGTCATGGTTGCCAGAAGGGTTTATTGAAAAATATTAAAGCATTATCATTCAACAAAATAACTAGTTACATAAGTTTAAATTGTACTAACCTGGTTAAATTCCAGTAGCAGGAGCATTCCAGATACTTCCTACTGCTGTGTGGGAGGACAGTCCGACTTCTGTTTTCTGTACCTTGTGCCTCTGATTTCCTTATTTCCCACTGATCTGGCCAAACAACCGCCTGGCAGAGAGTAGCACAATGGACTGGTCACCCAGGCGGCCAGTAGGGCAGCCGTCCCCAGGCTTTCTCCCGTACCCTCTGATACCTGTGGACTTATCAGTCCAGCTTCTCTTATCCAAGTCTAATTTGTTTTATCAGTGAGTATTCTATTCCTGGCTCCTGAAAGGAAAAGCCTTGTTATGCTGTGTCTGAAAAGGGTCAGGAAAGGAGAGATGGGTTTATCACTGGTTGTCTTCCCATTTAGCCACGTGTTCATGAGAAGTTTGGCCACTGCAAGGGTGTATCACACACTCCTGGGTAAAAGCTGGAGGTAAAAGTGCAAATCCACCAGCTTCCCTTGGCTTATTGTAATGCAGCTGTTAATAACTTTAATGCATAGTTAGTATGGAGTTCAATAACAGTTAACAGTTGTGTATCTAAATGTAGCTTTTCCATGAGCATTTATCCAGAATTTTCCCTTTTTTTTTAAGTCAAAGTGGACAGAATACAGGACAACAGTATGAGATTGTCCTGGGTAAACCCAGGAAGGAGACAGATGTCATCTAAAGAAAAATTTTGTGCAGGAACTGATGTGGCCCTCTTTTATTTTCTCCCCAACTCCTATCTTTCTTACCAAAACAGAAATTTTCTGTGTAAATACACCAACTTGCCGTAACATTATGCCTACATTTAGATTACGTAAGATTATGCCTACATTTAACTTGACTCCAGGTAAACTGATAGAAGAGAAATATGGGGAGAATGAATGTGCATTGTCAGTAATCTTAAGTAAAGAGGTACCTATTCTCACATGTGTGTGTACACATACAGAGCACATGACAGTGTTGTATCCGCATATAAATATAAATTGATGTGCACGTAGGGGCAAGATGTGACCAAAGGCCTGTTTCCTTGTATATAGAAGGCTAGGCCTGCACAGCCCCATTCTCATTACTGTGCTCAGGGCCTTCCTTATATTAACAGACTATAACAGGGATCCAAGGAGGGCCCATTTGGACCTCGGCCTGTTTGTGTAAATAATGTTTGATTGGAGCAGAGTTAAGCTTATTCATTTGTGTGTTGTCTGTGTTTGTTTTCATGCTATAGTGGCAGTGTTGAGTATTCGCAATAGAAATTGTAAATATTTTCTGACTGGTGCTTTACCGAAGAGTTTTACTGACCCCTTTTGGAGTACTTGGACCCAATTCCAAGTGGGTGTGACCCTTCACCCCCCCCTCAAAAAAAGCAGTCCTTGGACACCAGCAGGGTGTTCAAGAATTCAACTCCATTCTGACACTGTCCACTTGGAGCTAGCATCAGATTCCATAGGTCCTACAACACTGCCCCATCCCCCAGTTCAGACACCAGTCACAAGCCCCAGGCTGTTATGTGTGCTTCCGACTGACTGGAGGTCCCAACAATCTCCTCCTTAAGTTCAGTTAATTCACTAGAGAGGCTCACAGAACTCAGGGAGACATCACCTTACATTTACCACTTTATTAAAGGGTA